>JBCJKH010059038.1:0-35901 GCA_039877255.1 Loriculus beryllinus
ACCTGCTGGTCACGCTCCTTTGGATGCAGCCCAGGATACGGTTGCTTTCTGGGCTGCAAGCGCACACTGAAGCAGGCCCATGTTCATTTTCTCATCAACCACCACCCCCAAGTCCTTCCCTGCAGGGCTGCTCTGAATCTCTTCTCTGCCCAACTTGTAGCTGTGCCTGGGATCATGCTCTTCACAGAGCATGAGATCATGCTGTTCACAGCTATCAGCTTTCGGGGCAGTATTTTAACCATTTCCCATGCTCAGGTGCTGGTTTGAACCTGCTTTGATGTGCACATAGAGTTTAAGGCAGGTGAGCCAGGTCTGTCCTCTGTTTTGAGGTGCATGACAGATTTGGTGCTTTGTGGCGGGGGCTCTGCCTCACTTTGGGAGCCCTGGAGCAGCAGCTCTATATCCCAGGGATGCTCAGTGCCTATGGGCACAACTAGCTGACCTGCAGAATTAGATGCCTCCAAGGCCTGTTTGAAGTCAGGACTAGGTTAGCAGTGACAGTTGCCATCCAATGGCAGTTTAGTGTTTCATATGAAATGAACTGGTTGCCTTCACTACAGCTTTTAGTAGGCAATGTGGTTAATTATATTAATTTATGATCCCAAAGGAAGTTTTAGCAGAATGACCAAGCATTTAATTAGCTTTCACAAAGAACCTTTCCACCCTACAGAGCTTGTATGTGCAGTTGAAACACTGCATTTCTGAGTGTTTCTAATTAGACCCAGCCAAGGAAACCTGCCTTCTCTTTTTCTGGCCTTTTTAATAGTAGGAAAAAATCACATGGATTTCTTGTACAGAGGGGCATAGTGAGTTTGGTATCAGAGAGTTAGACATACCTACTGGCTTTGCTGGTAGGAGGTCTGTGATGGGTAGGTAATGAAATAACATTGGTTAATTTTGATTGATGAAAGGAACATGATTAAATAAATATGGACTTTAAAGATAAGAAGTAGAGTATGCCTGAATAAAACAAGCCACAGCAAAGTTTCCCGCTCCATTTCAACAGTTTGGCCTTTTTAGGTTGCCTGGTAGTAAACCATTGTTCATTATGCCGTTCATTCCCATTATAATATCAGGGTAGATCCTTAGGAAGCCTGCTGTCCACAAGTGCTAAACCTGTTAAATAATAGTACCTCAAGTTACCATGCTAAGAGCTGTGAAAGCATAATGATCAGATCTCAACTCTGCCCATGTCTTAATTTGTTTATATTACAACAAAACAGAGGAGATTTTACTCTTACATAAGGAACTTGGTGTAGAAAAGCACTAATACATAGTCCTTGGCCTTACACGCACTCTTTGTTTAACTGCCTTAACTGTCCTTGGAAAAAACATTCCCACCACCCACCTGGGGCAGGGAACTTTGAGTCACATATGTTGAAGTTACCACTTTCAGTTTAAGGGTGACTGTGTTTGGTGGCTCCTTTGAAGGGTTGCCAGCAGCTTGCCCCAACCATCTGCTGTCAATCAGCTTTGATAGGGCCTGAGCAATTACATGCCCATATCTCAGCTCATGTACATCTCTGGCTGCTACATCAGAAGAATAGAACTGGCTCATGAACAGGCTGTGAAACATAGCTGCCAGAGTGTGATGTCTTACCTTGTTTTCTGCTTTTTCTGCTCTAGGACATGGCAAAGGTTATGTATTCAGCCTTGGCAGCAGACAACCACCATAACTAGATTTTGACAGAATACATCTGCTAGCCTCACAAAACTCGGGTTTTACCATCTTCCACCCTGTTTTTGCTAGGTTACTGCTAAAATTAGCAGTGCTTTAGAACACTACATCTGCACAGGAGCCTTAAGTCATAGACCAAAAGCTGTCTAGTCTTTTGGAGAACAGGAGATGGCCACACTGCTACAAGGGTGCCATTTAATACAGTCATAGATGTATGTGTGGAGGGTAGGAGGAGAAGGATTTATTTGTCTCATACTAAGAAGCAAGGTTAATTGTTTCTAGTGCGGCTTGTTATTTCTGCTCTAATTCAGTTTCTGCAGGCTTCTGTAGTTCTGTCATTAGTCTTACTGGAGTTTCAGGTAAATGCCTGTGAACTGTACAGAGTTTTTAAAAGATCTGTTCTAGTAAGTATGGAGCAGCTAAAACCAGGATAGTTTTAATTTGTCTAAATATGGATCAAAAACTGCTGAGATATGAAAAACTTTTCAGTATAGTCCCTGTTAAGCAGAGCAGTCTAAATTCAGGTTAACCTAACAAGGGATATGCATAAACAGTATGTGACAGAAATTAGAATTACATATGTTGATTGTGATTTTTTTGGGGGGGAGTGTATGTATTTACTTTCATTATATGATAACCACTGAAACAGTGAAAAAAAAGTTTTAGTAGGATTTGAGGAAATGGAAAAATAGACTTTGTGAAAAGACTACAGTCAGAAGAATGAGGGAATACTGTATTTTTCTTGGCTAAACTATACATGACCTGTAAATCAAGAATTTTAATTTTAAGAGGTATGTATCATGCATGATTTAGGAAAATCAGCATCAATTTAGAATATGAAATACCATCTGCAGGAAGGAAACATTTACATCTTATTACAAGAACATGAATTACTAATACTATTGCAAGAAATTACATTGAATACTGCTCTAGACATTGTGTAGTTGGGTTTGGGTATGACTGTAATATAATCTGCACCTTTGGGAGGTAAAATTTATATGCAGGCCCCAGGAACAAATAAAAAAAATTTCCTTTTTTTACCAGAGAATGGGAAATCCAGTGTGGAATAATACAGGTGATTAAAAAAAGCTGCTTTTACCAATTGCCATCTCAAAGGCAATCAGCAAAGCTGATGTGAATTGCAGAGCTGTGTACGCAGTTACCCGAAGAGAGGATGATTTCTTCAGATACCTGTACACAGAGAGGGAGCTGAAACATGGGACTCCTGGGCAGTAGGAATGTCAGTGTTTCACAGAAGATTGCATTCCAAGTCAGTGTCGGAATTACGCTTTGGGGTTAAATTTTGTGCCAAAGAAGAAGTGTTTGAAAGCTCCTCCTCTTCCCCATTCCCCAAATAAAATGGGAGTGGAGTGGTTTAATTTAGTAGGAATCAGCTGGTCCCTTGATTGGTGCCTAATTTCTACATAGGCTGTAGGGTGGCAGTTTCTGTTATACCTATGACTGTTCTTCAGGAAAACTGGAAATGCCAGGAGCAGGCTGCCCTGGATCTTGGCCTCAGCCAGAATCTCTCAGGGTTTCTGTGCTCCCCTGTGGGAGACAAAGCTCTAGTGAGGCTTTCAGTATTTAAGTTTTCAAGGCAAGTAGCTTTTGAGAGTGCAGTTCAGGTGGGGACTCTTGTATTTTCCATGCTTTCTGCTGAGTAGCTACAACTCAGGGATGTGTGGGAGGAAGTAGGGAAGCTGCAGAACTGCTGATGTCCTCATGCCATATGGCAGACCTGCACACTGAGGCAGAGCTTGCAAGGCTGTGTTCCTACACAGGCAGCCAGGTGAGCAGGGGGAGAACTTGGCTGGATTCCCTCTGAGTCTTGCCTTAAACCTGGCAAAAATTCATCAAAACCAGTATGTGTCTGTAACTAGCTCTCTGTCAGCAAACCAGGATTTCTTGATGAAACACTGATTTGCTGGGAAATGACTGACCAGTTCCTAAGAACAGTTTCTTCAGGAGTCTTGATATTAAAATATTGGTTCCAGTGATAATTCTTGTATCAAGACATGGAAAATCCCTGAGCAAGCTCTTGGGTGAAATACACTTAAGGAAAAAAAAAAAAGGAAAAAAGGCAGAGACAAAAAAAAGAAAAAGGCATCTCAACTGTAGCCCAAGTAAGGGCTGTGCCTGGTGAGTGGGAGAGGTGCTCATAAGATGAAAAACACGTGTGGCTGTCCAGCTGCCCACAGCCAGCCCTTATGTAAGTACTGTGATTGATGAAACATTCACTGGTATGCTGGCTCTCTGGCTCACTGCATTCAGGGACTGACCAAGGAGTAGCCTAGGATGTATCCAAACAGCCTTGGGCCCTTAATGGTGTTGTTTCTTTCATCACAAAAGTGCGCTTTATGTTCATCCAAAGGCCTGTTGCAGTTCTGTATTGCTTTGTAAGGAGTCATAGGCCTGTTTTTGAAGCACTGACCTTCAGCCCTGTATTAAGGTGGTGACTAAAAATTTCATAACACTTTTTGCCAGTTGTGAAGGTCTCAGAAAGGACCTTTGTGTTTTCTTGGCACTGAGCTGTGTTGGTTGCAGGTTCTGTTCTTCTGTGAACTTGTGTAAATGTAACCCCTGAATAGGCTGGATCAGTCCTCTGATGGGGTACTGTGACTACCCTTTCTGAGCTGTTAACCTGGTGGGTCTCCCCTATGCTGGGGTTACTAGACTAGAGATAGGGAAGGAGTACTGGGTCAGGATAGCCTGAAAGTGAATATGGAAAAAGGGGATTCATCCCACAGAGTAGTGTGCAGTTTGCTTGCCAGAATTTATATTGGCACCAGTAATGCATTATAATTAGGCCAAGACATGGAGCAAGTGTGGCATTGTGGTGCACAGACACATACGTCTCCTGAGGATAGAGCTAGTGTAATTCAGGGTTGGACTGGATTAAGGTTTGCAAATTACAGAATGTAATGCTCCTTTATGGGTTTAGTCTGGGAAATAAGTGAATTTCCTTAGGTTATGTTTAAACATTCTTTTTATTTTTTTAAATTATGTGGTTTTATTTGAATTTTATGCAAGTTTAGAAGTGATATGCATAATTCAATAATTTAATTGTTCTGGTTGGTTTTTTAAGCAGCATACTGCTCATGCAAATTGATCTTCCTTTTGCAGTTTGGTTGGAGCTCTGTTATGAGAATTAGTATTTGAATTTTGTTTTGTGATGTCCACAAGCTTCAAATGTACATGTTACTGAGCTGCATATTTCTCATCTGTGCCATATAGAAGAGGGTAATTCTGCCAAAACCAGAGCCTATAGGGATGGTGGGAGATCAAGCCTTTCATATTTTATAAAGCATATGGTATAACGTATATTTGAGTGGTAGCCATGGAAAGCATTCCATTTTCATTATTTTACATTATTAAAATTATACAAAATAAGGGTTGCCTGCAATTATTCAAAATTTCAGCTAAGGCTTAAAATAGGTTTAATGTACTCAGCACAGATGGAAAATTAGGGCTTGCTCCTGCTGCTTTTGAAGTTAATGGATATTTTGTGATTGACTTTTAATGTGAGTAGGATCCAGCCCATAGTTATTAAATTGCAAGCCCCTTGTTGCCTGGTGACAATCAGATAACCTGCACTTGCCTAGCAGAGCAGTTGATCTTTGGTGAAAACAAAGAAACAGACCCCAAAATTTTCTATATAGAGTAAGGTCAGTTCAGCATACTGTTATGTAAGTGGTCTTCTCCCTGAAATGGTTATTCACCTTAATGAGTTAAATATCTCCAGGATCAAAAAAAATGCAAACAAAAAGCATCTTACTCCAGTAGTTTTAGTTAAAAGGAAGCAGCAAAATGCAAGACTTCTGCTAAAAGACTTACTCTAAAAAATCAGGCAAGATCATCAGCCTGAATGAGAGAGAGGTGGCACTTCAGGGATGTTCTGAACTTTTTAATCTCAAGACTGTGTGAGTGATACAGCTGTGAATTATGCAGAACATCGTATCGCACATGTAAGAACTGCTGCTAGCATTTAGTTTTTTGTTTTCTTTTTCTAAGGAGAGTTCAAATTTGCTGTGTGTTATGACCTTGAAAGGAGTCATTCAAATAAATACCAGAAATGTACAAATCTGGCATGTGTCCTTTTCTTCTTTTTTTTTTTTTTTATGTCTAGCTCTACTTCAGTGCAATAAATCACTGCAAGTTTGTTGGTTTTTTTCACTACTGAATTAATTCTCCAGCTGTTTGTAGCCTTGCTGGTCCTTTCTTACACGTTATTAAACCAAACTATGAATATTTCAATTTTTTGCATTAACTTATTCCTTTTGTTCTCTCCATGCTTCTTAGTTTTCTTTTAACTCTCTTCTGCAGGCTCCTACAGTTCTCTCTGATCCCTGAAAGCTAGAAGTTAGTTGTTTGGCATTAACATTTTTGCTTCCATAATTCCATTTTCCTTCTGTTCTCTTCACATTATGGCAACATTTGCTATTCATTTTCAGGTGAAATGGCAGAAAGCATATATATGTTGAGAGCTACACAGAGATGTAGATAGGTGCTGGCTCAACAGTCAGTCAAGGCACCTTGCTGCTAAAGTGTCTCCAGAAATCACTGGCTTCTAATCATGTACCTGTGCATCTTGAGGGGGTTAAAGCTGGCTGGTCTGTGAGACCTCCCATTCTGGTGCTAGATGCACACCACCTAAATGACTTATTTTTGTTTCAATGTGAATTGCACACCTTGTATCCTGTTTGGAGTCAAGGGGTTACCCTGGTGTAGATATCTAATATGTCTATTCTGGTAAAGAAACTGGCATATCCATCATTTCAGTCTTTAAATGTCTCATAAATACGAAGAACTACAACAAAGGCCTGTGAATCTGTTGTCACTGTTTTTGAGGTTTCTAGACTTTTAAAACCATTTGGTTTTGCTTAGAAGACTCTGAGCACAATAGGCTGAAAAATATTAATAAATTTGTCCAAAGGAATCTGGATTTTGTGTTACTTTTGGTCATGTGAGTCTCACAGGGGCCAGCAAACACTGATACCTTTCCACAAAGAGAAATCTCATTCTCTGAGACAGCAATAGTTTACTTTCTTCAGCTTTCTTGCAAATCAGCTTGTGACATACCCATGTCAGGCTTTGAAGTTGACTGGGGAAATCATCTATTTGGTTTGGGGAAGGACAGTGCTGTGGTATGAGCCTCTTCAGGTTTCTCACCTAATCCATGGGAAGGTTTTTTTAGGCTTCATTTTCATTCATTGGTAGAGTTAATTTGTAACTAACTATTCCTAAAGATGCTAGGCTGGTAGGTGTGTGGAGTCTTAGGTCATGACCACATCTGCCTGGATGGGGCACAGCTGTCTCTTGCTGTAGTCTGAGGGAAAAGATTTTCCCCTTGCCAGTTCAAGACCTTCCTTTTTCCATGTGGAGAAGCAGTGATACAGTGAGGGAAAAATAAGAGAATGGACATATCCAATGGCTGCAAAATGACACTAGAAAATCTTTCTTAGTCAAAGGATTTCCAGCTCCACATGAGTCCTTTGGGTCCTTGTGAAATTTGAAAAACAGAACTTAAACAGAAAGTTGGAGTTTGGGAGCCTGAAATGCTATCAAATTTAAATATGGAATGATGTATCCTCTATGGCTCTGTTACAGGAAAACTCTTGTTCCTGACTTAAAGCATGGGGGACAAACTGTGCTTAGATCTAAACATATGCTAGAGCTTTCTCTTGGCTTTAATTCCATTAGCTCACAAAGATATTGGGAGCTGATCATACTTCTGTAGAACTTTTTCTCTGCGGCAAGTGAGCCAGATTCTAATGTCATAATTTCCAGGACCTTATTCACAGTTTAAATACATTATTTAGGATTCCAGTAAAATCACTGTTGTTTTGAATGAAAATACATAAAATACAGATGTAACTTTGATAGAAATGTTATTTTTTAAATAAAACAACTTTATCCCAGAACTTTTAATTTATGTGCAGACATGATGAAAGGTTTTAAATATTTGCATCACAGATAAGCAACCTACTGAGTGAACATTCTTGTTTTGTTTTGTAGAATAGATCAGAACACATGCATTCCACCAAAAGAAGCAACTGAGCAATTTAACAGCTTAAATGAGGTAAGCTTAACCAAAAATTGAAATATGATGTTACAGCTTTTCACTTAGATGTTTGGGGTTTTTTTTTATTAATTTTAAGGGTTTGGAATAATGTAATTGCTTGAGAATTTAAGGTTAGCTTTTTACTAAATCATCCTAGTCATGTTTTTGGAGAAAAGCTTAAAGATGTGATACAAGACTGCTATTATAATAGTTTAAATGCAAGAGGCAAGAGATTTAAAAAAATATTTTAAGCCAGCTTTCTTTTTGTGCTCAGAAAAGAATTAAACATTCAATATTGACTGAGTGAAATGCCATCTTTCTAGAACATTTTAATTTTTTCCTCATATTACAGCTTAAAAGTGTTCAGCTATCAATTATGTTTTGTTTAAAAATGAGTTCTCAAGATTTCTACATCCTACATAAATAATCTATGAACAGTAAGGTCTAAAAGGTACTTTGGTTGTAAGGTGGGAAGAAAGGAGAGCTGAAGAGACAAAGTAAGGAAAGTCAAATAGCACCTGTGACACTTGAAACAAGAGCTGTTTTCAGACGGATTATACTAGGAGGATGGTGAGAGGGTAGAGCACAAAGAAGTTGTTTGTGTGATTATGTCAAAGAATAGATGAGCCCAAATTAGATTCTTGAAATCAGCAAAATGCTGGAGGTCAAATCCAAGTTTTGCAATTATTCAAAGTGAGAAACCTTATAAAGCATGTTCCATAAACAAGGGTATCTGCATACTAGCATAGAGTATGCTTACACATGGCAAGGCAATGAACAGTACTGGACTTAAAACACGGAGCAGGTAATATTTCTAAGTGTAGACCAAGAAAACAGAACATCAGAAGCAGTGGAAAAAAAGAGCTGGGGGGAAGGGAATCCCATTCCTTTCAAACCATGGAAAAGACAGCTTTGTTTCCATAATCAGCCAGAGAACATGTGTGTCTATTAATAGATGCCTGCCTTTCATTAGGAGAAAACCACAATGTGTCCTTTTAAAGGAATTCAGACTTAATCTTCTCCTTACAACGAATTATCTCCTGTGCATTTGTGACACTGTTGTGTGGCTCACTGTTGAAAATTGTGATGCTAACTAGTGAGGCACATCCCATGACCAATACAAGGGAGTATGCTCAGCCTCTGTCTAGCCAGTTAAGGCTTTGGAAGAAATCGTCAAGTTATTGTTTCTTTTGAGAATCCCCAATGCAAATAATCACCAAAGCTTCCACCTGAAAGCTTCCATTTAAAATTCTTGCAAAGGATTCCTTAAAGTTTAAGATTAAATGTAATAAATAAAATCAGTGTAACATATTAAAACAGATAAGTAGACATTAAAGCAAACTGCCAATAATTTATGAGGAATGAGGAAGGGTTACCTTCTGGTGATTCCTTCTGTGAAATTTTAGGTTTTATGGTGTCTCAGGTCTCCTACAAACCCAAATGGACATGGATAGTAAGAAAATAAATTCTCTTCTTGGATTAGAGAAAGTGGTGTCTCTCTTCACTGCTCACCCATGGCATTATACAGACCCAGGGCATATCTTGTTCTATCTTACTGTTGCTTGTTTGTTCCCCATAAAGGAAGTTCTGAATTGAAAATGTCGTATGCCTCAAGACACAAATATTGCCGTAATAGATACCACAGAGATTTGTTTATGTTCGCAAAAAGTATGCCTATTTTATCTTAACCAGAACTCTCAGATTAAAAAGCAAGAATACGCTTTTATACATCACTGTTCTAATGTGACATATAAAAACATTAATTTCCTTAGAGTGAAGGAATTGAGCAGGTTGATATTTGCTCAGTTTCTTTTCTATATGAATCATTTCAAAGGCTATTAAATGCTGAAGGGTTGGATTATTCTCCTTCTCTGCCCCAGCTGATTTCATGAATCTAGTAAATCCATCAATAAACTAGACAGAATAGCTGCCTTCCTGTCCTGGAGGGACAGGAGCAGGCCCAGGGGCAGGGTGCAAGCATGCTTAATATTTAGTAACATAGTGTGTGGGGCAGGGTGTTTTCATTTTAGGCAGAAAGCACTAAGATTGGGCTTTGCTTCTTCTCCCTTCTACCCATCAGCCTTCAGACTGAGACAGAGCAGGGTCTATGGGTTGGCAGACATATTTTCTTTCCCTCTTCCCTCAGTTATTAAATTTACCAGTCTTTAGGATGTCCACAAAGCTGAAACAAAGGATGCTGATGAGGCTTCATTTGGCATGCTGTTTCCCACCAATCTGTGGTCCCTCAGACATGCTGACAAGAAGTGACATGGCACTGATCCTGATTACTGATAGCACCTACCAAGAAAAGGTTGATGCCATTTCAGGAGACTCTCACTCATTGCCAAAGCATTTTGGTGATAACTTGGAAGAATTTGGTCGTTCATTGTTCCATTCTCCAGAGGCATTTGACAGTGTGAGTGTAGGTGTGTGGTATTTAGATGTAAGAGGTTATCTATCATCTCAATAATTCCTTGTCCTAAGGCCTCAACTCTTGTAGATGGGAGGAGAGACAGTCAGTGCCTTACCTGTTTGTAAGGTTGGTTTACTAACTACAGGCTAAGCTTCCTCTTCAAATGGCAATCCTTTTGTACTGTATGCTCTCCAGCAGGTGAGAATATGCTTCCTTTATGCATATGTTTTCTTAAAGCATTAACAAAATTAATAACAGACTTCTCTCTTTCTGTTTTCCTCAGACTTCCTGTAAATGTCTTTATTTTTCCATTTTCTTTGAACTGGAATAATGCAGGATATTTTCTCTTCTAGTGGAATTGGCATAGCTCAAGTTCTCTGAATTGTCAGTTACTTTAAGAGAACAGAAGAAAAGACAAGAAACCTTTCTCCAAGACAATTATAATTGCTTGCTTTTCAAACTTGTAAACTCCTGTTCTTAAGAGGCAACAGTATAGTTATTTTTCCAAAGAAATTTAAGGACCCATCTAAAATATTATAATGACTTTTCATTTGCATTAGCACAGATCAGGAATTACTGCATTAGAAACACTACTGTTAGGCATCAGAGTAAAACTGGAATGAGCATCAGTTCTGAAATATTTGAACTTAGATAATTAGCTGATATAATATGCCATATCTTAAATTACTTCAGTGACATTGATTTTCCATAGAAGAGCTTACTAAAATTTGTGATGGCACTCAACATGACCTAACATTTCCCTCTCTATGTATTTTAGCTATTTGTGTTTGCTTCTGACATATTTTGCAACTTCTTTTAAATGGCCAAGAGCAGAGATGGCCCAGTTGGGCCCAGGGACAGGTCTGGACCATGACAGAGTTTTACGTAACATGTGCACAGGCTGGTTCATCTCCAGATCAGATGTATTGCTGAGTGTGGGCAGGACAGAAGAGTACACATCCCCACCATTGTGGCAGGATGCCTACAGTCACATCAGAGCTGTACAGGTACTGGAAAGCATTGAAGAACTAGGGGGAAGTTGGAAGTATTGAGCAATATTTAAAAATAATCTGAAAGGTTTTAGAAGATGAAGACATCTTTCTTCTTGCTTTCCTTTTGCCAACAGTTGGTAGCATGTTAGCCAGCCCCCTGTGAGCCCAAGGATAGAGAACCTGCTGCCAGTTGCTTATATATGGCCATGTCCTGTCGCAGAGCACCTTCTTGCTATTGTTGGGCTGCAGCTGCAGAAACACTGCTGCCAGAGAGCAAGAGGTCTGAGGCTGGCAGGATCCAGCCCAGCTGCTCTGGCATTGTTAGCACCGCAAGCAGCCCTGAAGGGGACAGGACAGGCCACGCGGCAGGACAGGCAGCAGCGTCATCCCTAGCATTTACTAGGATGCTCCTGTTGCTGATGAGCTGGTGAACCAGGCAGCTTTGTGTTTGGCCTTTGCTAAAGCTATGTCTCCTTACGTGTGTTCCCATAAATGTGTGATGGCTTTTCATTTATAGTGTGCTGTGGCAGTACCATAGTGCTCAGCTGTGTTTTAGGAGTAAAATGAGGTTGATGGCATACTCCAGATTCATCATCTCCCTGGTAATATCAAAGTGATCACAGCTACTTACTCTTTTTCTCCCTACATCAAATCCCTGTAAAGGACACATTCCTGAAATTCTGTAAGGTTTTTCTATTGTTGTTGTTGTTGATAGTATTATTATTATATGAAATTTTTTTTTTCTTTTAGTATTTGGCAGTGACTGTAAATTTGCCATCTCCTCACCTTCCAAAGATGGATGAAAAATATCATTTGGAGCAATTGAATATAAACCAGCTGGTGAATTACAGCCTAAGCATTGCAGAAATACAATGTTTAACAATGCAGTCTGTGTGAATGCTTTTATGCTGAATTTTCCATAAATATTAATGTATCAGAAGAAATAGTGATGCAAAGTGAATGTATTTTCTTGAATATGGGATTTTTTTTTTTCAAATGCTTGAAATAACAGCCTGTGATGGTTAGGTATTTTTGTCAGTTATTAGTCTATATTCCCCTTATTGGTATGTTCTGGTATGTTTGCCTATGTTCTCCTTACTGCCATCAGCAATTCTTCTGGAAAAGGTCTGGTCTGGGATCAGAGTCTTCACTGGTGTGTAACAGGTATAATCATCTTTTGCTAGCTGATATTATTGACTATAAAACATAGCCCATCTGCTGTGATAATTACACAGCCACTTCGTTGGGGCCTAGCTAGGATCACAGGAAGTGGAAAGTGAGGCCTGTCATATTATGAAATCCCTCTCCAGAACAGTGTCATGGGTATCATTCAAGTCAGCATCCTCCCCTTCACAAGGAAAATTCACTGCTACTTGAAAGCTGTTGAAGGTGAGGTGAAGGTGAAGGTGAGACATCATTCTGTCTTTAATTTAAGAAAGCCCTGTAGAGGATTAAAGACTTTGAAAGTAGGTAATAAAAGATGCTGAAATTGATCATAAGAACTCTACTAAATACATCAAAAGCAGGAATCCAGGTAGGGATTGCTGTGACTGCTGGATGACACATAAAATGGGTACTAATTTCATATCACTAGGTGATATGGCTGTAAACAGAGAAGCTGAGTGAATCCATTATATTGATCTTCACTTACAAAGCCCATGTTGGGGACATTTGCATACCTGGCACACTCTTTCTAGTAGACAGGTCAAAGGAAACAGATCAATTTGAAATAATATATGTAAAATATTGGACCAAACAGTGTCAGTAAGTGACAAGTTAAAAATACCAGTCATTCAACAGGTCCTGGAGAAACTGAAGTGTGAACTTGAGGCACTGCTGGCCAAGGTGGATAAATTATCTTTACAAATGGCAACAGGATCAGAAGATGCTAAGTTGTTAATGCAACTTGTACCTGTCAATAGTAAGGGTATCTTCTGCCTTATATTATAGAAACCAGCTCTAGATCATGCCATTCTTTTTTTAAAGAACAGTTATGCTTGATCTTGCAATCACTTCTTTCTGGTGTTATAGGAGGATATGTCAAGATATATCTTGACAACAGATGAGAGTAATTTAGTCCTAAAATGTAGAACACAAGCCATTTCTTTGCTCACATGTCTCTAATTAAGCTGCCTCTGATAGGAATGGTCAGAACTCCTGTTTGCTCTGGGACCAGAAGAAGGAAGTTTTTCTGGATTTCCCTTTTTGCCTAAGCTGAGGCCAAGGCCCAGGTGTTTGCAACCTGACCTGTTTTGTGGAACAGGATACAGATTTTGAAGCACTCCTGACTACACATACAGGATCACAGGATTTACTTATGGTGATCTTGTGCTTTTTTGAAACTTACCTATTGTGAGGTATCTCCTAGAAAATGCTACTTTCTGCTCCTTTTTCACCACCTGAATTCTATAAAAGGAATGAAAGGATCAAGGCTGAAAGTCTTCCCTGCTGTTTTCAGTTTCCTTTTTTTTTAACCTAAAACCACTGGCATCTCTGGGTTTATCAAAGAGCTGTGTTACAATCAAAATAATGCAAAGACATTAAACTACTCACTACATAGGTGAGATACTGTTACACAAAAGAAATGTTTCCAATAAATTTGTTATTTCATTAAACGAATCAGTAAATTGATTTTATGTCTTTGACAGAGTGGGGAAAGAAGTTTTTGAGGATGTTTTTTTCTATTGCAAATCATGGGGGTTTTTTGGTGGTGTTTTTTGGAGGGGGTTGATATTATTTTGTGGCAATTTTTTTGTTTGTTTGTTTATTTGTTGGTTGTTTGGTGGGTTTGGGTTTTTTCTTTCCCCTTTCTCTCTGTCTCCCTCACCCCCTCCCCCTCCCCCCCCCGAAAATGCTCTACAAATATGTACCATTTCAGTGACTTAACATTTCACGTATATTCTGTTCGTGCCAGCTGTGTGATTATTAATACAGCCTTGTGTGATTTTGTTTATGTGACAAGATGTGTTTCCTTTGAAAGAGGGGAACTGAATGCATGAGGTATTGGTAGTGACTCATTTTGCCCAGTCAGATGGTGATAAGGGCTTTCACAGCATTTACATCAAAGCATGATGCTTGTGTCAGATTGTACAGTTGAATATTGCGTGCAGCATTTAAGATTAAAATAAGAAATGGACCAAGCATGACACAGTAGCTGATGTTATATTGTGATGTTATAGATAACGAGCATTGTCTTCATTGATTTGTCTGCAGCAAGTGACAATGGTCTGTTAATTTTGCCTTTCCAATGGATAGGAAATGATCTGGTTGCCCTGTAGCAGCAGCTGCTGCCTACATAAAAGCTACATCTACATAAAGAAGTATCTCTAAAAAAGCCAATTAAAAAATATCTCTTCCAAGAATCCCATAAGGGAGTGTGTTCTCAGTAACTCTTTGTTCACTGCTGTGTATGGCACTCAGTGGCTGGAAGAGGGAGACGTTTTTTTATGAATGGTAAGTGGGGAGGGACAGAATGTCATCAGATCGTGATGTCAGTCCAATGAATAAAATACTTGCTTAATGTACTGCTTTGAGACCAGCAAAAGGGACACCATCTCAGTTTGGATTCCTAGAATAAATCATCTTTTGCTGACGAAGTCATCTTTCCCACGTGTCATGAATAATCCATGTGAATTGGGACTTAAATAACCAGAAGTCAAGAAACTCGCAGAATAGTGCACGTTTGTTCCCTTGCACGTCCTCTCAGAGCTGTTAGTGAAACACCCCTTTGCAGGCGCTGCTAATGGGCTCAGTGAGTTGAAGAGCTATCGCTGTGTTCTGTTGTTCTCAATCTAGCCCAATGTTCTGCTTTTGTCTGCAGAATTCTTTGTTGAAGCTACAAGCCCTTGAAACCGATCTGTGCTCTGCATTTCTGCCAACCCAGGAAGAAACATCTCAGCTGCCGGCATCCAAGGATCCAGCCCCTTCATCAACCCAAACCAGTGTGCAAGCTGATGGAGCCAGCTGTGGAGGTAAGCGATCATGTCGTGATGTGTTCTCATTTGCAATTATAAAAAAGACTTGTGACTTGCAGTTTAATATCAGATTTACAGTCCTCTGGGAAGCAGCGCAGAGCTAATGCTAAGCAGCATTTCATGAGGCAAATGCTGTGTAATGTAAAAAGGGGCGATACCTCTTAAAAGAGGTACAGCATTCTGATTTTCTAAGAGGGAGTCTTGCTTTTCAGACAGGTTTTAAGAATCCTCATTCATTTATTTTCGGTTTTAATTTTGTTTTGTTCAAGTAATTTTATGCTGTTCCTATGTCTGTATTGTGTGAGATCACCTGCCATATCATGTAATTCTATTATTGTCATTCTTTTTGTCAGAGCAATATCACTTCATTTCTTCTATCGTTGATTTTAATTCAATGCATCAGCAGAAAAATAGCGAAGGTGAGTTTTACAGCATATGGATTTTAATCATTCACGAACCTGTATTATTACCCCTTTGGGCAATCTGTGGTGTGTTATCACTCCCTCTTTCCTCAATATGGAAATAAATAGCCCTAAGGCTCAGTGCTATTTTTGTCAATTTGTAGCTTGTAGTCACAGGGCTGACAGAGTCGTGATGCTCAGTAGAAGAGGAATCACTGTTTGTGAAAAATAGGTCAAAGGCAATATGACTAACACATCTCACAGGCAAGTGACATGAATACACAAATATTTAAGTAATTCACCATGTATGGTTCAAATTAAAGTAGACAGCTCAGTAACCCCTTTGCAATTGATGTTATATATCAGAATAAAGACAGGATGTATAAGAACATATTTAGAAGCAGTTTGCTCAGAATTTTCAGCAAGAAATGAGTTATCCACAAAAAAAAGAAACCACAAATGATAGTGATCGATGTAAGAATTTTAGAGTATGAGGTTTGCATTGCACAATTAAGGAAAAATGTAAATGTAAAAAATACTGAATATCCTGTAATTTAGGTAAAAATACCCCAAACCTTAATACCTTATGAAACTTGCACTCATGCTAGTCTCTCAGCATGGATCTGAGGCAGAGACAGATCTCATATCTATACTGCATAGGCAGAGACATTTTGTAGCCCATAGAAAATCTGCATTGGCTCTTTTCCTTTATGTCAGAGTGGGGTTTTCCTCCTCTTCCAGTAGTTTACTGAGCTATTTTGTTCTGATAATTTTACAATTCATTGTTAGGATGGTTCATAACTATTTCTTTTTCTTACTTATGCTGGTTTGACTGGATTTTCTTTTAATTCATACTGATAGTGACCTCTACTTCTGATACCCTCTCTAGCTCCTATTTGCCTTTCTACAGGTAAACAGGCAAATACTGGATAATGCAGCATTTCTCTCACACAGTTCAGAGCATATTCTGTCACTCTAGCAGTTCAAACTTGTGCTTTAGTTAAAACTTACCTATTTAATGCATTTCAATGTAGATTCATTCCTGCTAGCATCTGCTTTGTGGTTTGTGTTTTTTATATACTAACATGCTATTTTGCATTGAGAGAGCTAGTCCTAATTCTGTCTCTTAAATTACTACCAAAATCTTCTGATACATTGAGTTAGGTACAGGTGTCACATAGGACTGTTGGCTATTTCAGGTTGAACTTGGATGAAAGTCCAGAGAGTTGTCCCGGGCAAAGAACACAGTTAGAGGATGTGCCACATATACTACATCTCTAGTTATTAGCCTTTGCTCAGTGAATTAGGCAATGAAAATTTTAATATTAATAATGTATAAATAGGTTATTTTTAAAATACATGTGATTCTGTAGTCTATTTAATTTATTTCGTTTCACATTTCAGTCAAGAATAATTAACAAAAAATACATTATTTTAGGTATTTCAGGATGCAAATTTTAAGAAGTGAACAGGAGCTCTTATCTCTGAGCAAAGTTAGAAAATTCCAATTTGCTTTTATGTCTGTAAATACTTGAATTAGACCAGAAGTGAGACTATGAAGAATCACAAGAGGGTATGAAGAATTGCAAGGGGTTTTTTAAGGAAAGAAAAAGAAAAGAAGGGCATGAGTAATTTCTATAGCTTTTTAATAGGAGTATAAATTGATTATGTGACTTGAGCAGTGGGCAGATGAACTTGACTAGAAGGTGTTCTAAATGTCATTTAAATTATAAATCCTGATACTGGCATTCACAGACATAACATTGAACACATTACATCTGCATAATCTTTTTAGATACACCAGATTTCAGTGTATTATTGGTTTACTTCAGAAAAAGAAATACAGACTTGTACCAAATGACTTGTCGTATGATCCAAGTCCACATTATGAAGTATACTTCATATTATAAGATAGCAGATCTTGGCTTTAACTCCTGTGGGAAGCTCTTGCCAGTGCTAAGGTGGGCTGAGTAGGTGAGATGGAGTAAATACAGGCCAAAGGGTAACTTACTGGCTTAGCTAAAGATGGCTTTAGTTCGCAGTTTTGGCAAAGACAGAGGCTGAAATCAGACACTTGAAGACAGGCAGATATTTGGTTCGTTCATGGGCTACTCCCAGGATAATACTTAGAGTCTTTTTAAGGATCTGTGCAGAACTGGAATAGGGATGATGGCATGAGGTTTTAATTAAAAATGGATCTGGTTGCAACTTATCATCTTGAGATGTTACTCTATTATGGTAATCAGGCTGTGTAAATGAATCAGTCTGAATGACTTGCTGACCACTTCTGGACATTAGATAGCAAGTTAATGCATCTGTAGCAGCACTGGAACTAAAACCTTTCTTGGAGCCACACCAAAATTGCACCAATTTACAAACTTCAGTGGAGCAGTGCTGTCAGGAAGCCTCAGTGTGAAAGGAAATTGAAGATCCCCGGCCTTTGGGAAAATTCTCAAATTCACCTGGAACACAGGTTGTCTCCCTTTCTTTGATAACTGAATAAAAAACCTCCTTGAACTCTGCAACTAAGTGTGTTTGCTTTTATACCTGAGCTGTTCCAGCCACTACTTGTCCTTTGCATTTATCTTCTAGCAGTGTTTAGTCTTGAATGTGTACTTTTCTTCCATTTTTGAGTCTTGGTTGGGCCTAGTAAAATTGCCTGGTTGTAAATGTGAAAAGGAGCAAATGCCTGTAACTGTGTAGGTTATCAGCAGTACAGGCTGTCTCCTGCAAGACAAGATCTTCTAGGTCCACGGAAAATGAGAGTGCAAATGTTGGAAATTTTTACTACACTGACCACACACAGACTGGCAGCATTTTTTTTTTTTTTTCCATAATATTATTTTCCTTTCATAGTAAGGAGGCTGCTACTTAATATGATTATAAAAGAATTTATTACTTTTAATAACAGTGTTTGAGAATAGTGAAACTATTCTTGGTCACCCTACTTCACTGTGGTTATGTTTCTTGAAGTTCAAAGATGGTCAAATAAAAGGAAGGAATCCAGTTTCTTCTCATTGGCAGTATTGTTTTTCAGAAGTAAAAGAAAAATCCAAACAAACCAAACCCAACAAATCAAAACTCAAACAAAACTATTAATTTCTTTACGTCTTAGAGGGTAAGGAAAGGTTACTTACCATAAAGAAACAATACTTTTGTTTGTAGAACAGCATTTATCACTGTATGTTGTCTGTCTACATAATTTCCCATGACAGATACAATCTCTACCCCTGTTTCTCCCACATGCCTTTCTGGATCCCTCTATGTGTGGATTTGAATCTCAATTTTGAAGTTTAGAGTGTTGCTCTGGTGTCTTGGAGAGTTGAATTTGACTTACAGAGTATGAAGTACTTAGAAGAAAGAATTAATAACCAAATATATTGTCTCATTGTGGAAATGCTTAACATATTTATAATTGATGGTGCTGTTAGAGTAAGATGAACTTAGAGGTACAAAAGTTGTGTAGCCTTTGCATAACACACTAAATTGTGATTATGTAGTATAAAGTTAGATTTTTTGTTGTCTGTAAAGAAAAAGACCATTGCAACTATTATTTTTTAATTCAGTAGTTGCATTCTATGAAGGCAATGGTTCTTATCAAGGGTGCCATTCGGAGCTGTTTTGTCCTCACTGTTCCAGTGCAGCAATAGGGATTTGTAGCTTCTATATCTCTTGGGGAGAGGTCAAATAAAAGCTACTGCAAAGGTTCAATTAAAATCCAGAAAGAAATACCAACTACTATGGGAATGTCCTGTCCCATGTACAAAGGAGAAGATGGAAAGAAAGTGAAGATGAAAGAACTTTTCTAAACCTGCCTGCTCTTTTGTGAATAAGTCCATGTACAGTTTTTCTGTGCAGTTTTAGACTTCCATTGAAAAAAAGTTTCTGTGAAATGTATTAGATTGCATGCTAGACTGCAGGTATAATACTGATTAGAAATAACATACATGCTGCCTGGAAATAAATGGTTTTAGAGGAAAAAATATAATGTGGCTGGTGTAAAAATGTTATGCACTATGGAAACTGATATAGGGGAACTTGGGGCAGAGCTCATTCTTTGTTTCAACATATATTAACTCATTTTTTTTTGGAGGGAGAGCTTTTATGAGATCATGGATTTTCTTCCTGAAAGTATAATCTTCTTTAAAGCACAATCATCTGATAACAAAAAATTGATTAGGCTAGATCATCCTCACACATTTCACCCAGAGGGTGGGGAGTATTTACTAGTTCTTTCCATGAATGTAAGCAGGTACAGCAAAGGGAAGATGAACTCTTGGTATTCCCTGGAGGTAGGCTCTGTAATGTGCCCATTATTTTCCATGTTGCCCATAAACAGTGCAATGAGGTTGACTAATTCTTACTTTTCCAGTCCAGAATGAGTCATTCTGACTTCTAGCTTGACCATATCTATAAATCATCTTTTACCTTTTGAGGCACCCAAGGTGAGGCTTCCCTGTAAAGTCCAAGACAGTATTAACATAGTACCATAAGCATGACTTCCAAGTAGCAGTGACTGCACACTACCTTGAATAACTAGCTTGAATGTTATTGGTTGTTTTTATTTTCACATCTTGTGTTCTTTAGACCCATGGGTATGCAACTTCAAACCTTACTCAAATTCTGCAGGATACAGCAGGCAACACTGGAAGCTCTTAGCATCAGGACATGTTGTATTTTTGACCTGCCTTTCTCTTGGCCAACGGACTAAATGCTACATCATAAAATAAACTTGTTTTGTACATTCATTGTCTTCTTTAGAAATGTGTAATTCAAAAGCAAACATATATATATAAAAATATAATTAATGCTGCTATTCTGGAAAACTCTCTATCTTTTTATTATACTTCACATTATAGCTTACAAACACACCTATCTACCTTCTCCCCTGGAACTCAAAATTGCTTTATGCTAAGGTAGTAACCATCCTTTCTATTTTCTTATCCTTTGTAGTACATTCATCCTGCATGTGATCCTTTGCAGAGCTATTTGCTGTTTACTTTGAATACTTATGCTTTGAATACTTCTGTAAGTATAGATATGTATTTATCTAAGTAGCTAAGTATCCTGTGTGTGACCCTTGGTCCGTATTGGCTTATGCTTGCTTTCTAGAGCCTGTGCCAGCTCACAGAGAATGGCAGAATGACATGGACAGCAGCCCACAAGAACATCACTCCATAGGGACCAGTCGACTGCTGTATCACATTACAGATGGCGACAATCCTCTTTTGTCACCACGCTGCTCTATATTTAGCCAAAGCCAGAGATTTAATTTAGACACAGAGTCTGCCCCTTCTCCACCAAGTGCTCAACCTTTCATGATGTAAGAAATTATATTTTAATTCTTATATATGTTAAATAATTTTTATACAATCTACATTCATAAAATCATATAATCATAGAATGGTTTGGTGTGGAAAGGACATAAGATCATCTAGTTCAAACCCCACTGCCATGGGCAGGGACATCTCACGCTAGACCATGTAACCCAAGGCTCTGTCCAACGTGGCCTTGAATACTGCCAGTGATTGAGCATTTACCACTTCTTCCTTATATCTAACCTGAACTTCCCCTGTTCAAATTTAAACCCCTTACCCCTTGTCTTATTGCTACAGTCCCTGATGAAGAGTTCCTCTCTGACATACCTGTAGGCCCCTTCAGATATTGGAAGGCTGTCTTTGACTCTTCAGAATTTTTCAGCTATTTTTTTCATACATACTTCAGCTACAGTTATTTCAGAGTGTAGCATAATTTGGCACGGTTAATTTGCAATATGAGGAACAAGGTCTAGCATTTTTTCACTGATAACACAGCAGCCTATTGTTTGTCATCTTTGTTAATTATAGTTAGGAAGAAATAGTTTTAAAAGTTAGTGATTAGTCTGATGAGTGAACATAAAGTAGAGAGGGCTATCAAGGTATAATACTAAAAATTTCGGCTGTAATAAGACTATAGCTCCCATCATTCACTAGATACGAATGTCATCAAACATATGAACAGCCTATATATGTAATCTCCAGAAACCAAACTGTGCATTTCAGACAGAAACCAAACTTCCTTAAAATCTTATTTATATAGCTTTCAGTTGCATATGAACACTAATCAGACCTATTATTTGAATTGTAAAAAATCACAAATTGAAGTGCCTTCAAAATTAAAATGTTTATTTCCAGTAATAGAAATCTCCCTGAGCTTACTTTGACAAATTATGGCATTACAGTCTCCCATTACAGTTGGAAGATTTATGAAATAAGATGAGGGTATTAAATGTAAATACTGGACCAGGTTGTGACCTACTAGATTAAACTTTTGAAAACTACACAAAAATCCCACAATTAATTTAAAAAAAAAATGTCTAAAAGAAATATGGTGAACCCAGTAGTACATTCTAGTAAGACTAAACTGCCTCTAGCTGAAAGAACTTAAATACGTATTCTGAAGTGCTAGGAAAGCATTAAATGTGCCTGAAAAAAAACATGGTTCATTATAGCCACTTCTTTGATCCAGCTTTCGACTTTTGCAGGCCAAGAAGTTCTTCTAGGTGTAACTGTGAAGACTGCAAAGAACCACACACAGTAGCACAACTTACCAAGCATCTTCAGAGTCTCAAGAGAAAAATTAGGAAGTATGAAGAAAAGTTTGAGCAAGAAAGAAAATACCTGGTAAGATAATAACTGAAAAGGTAAAGGGAAACACTGCAAGAGACAGGCAAGAATCTCAGTGTATTTAAACTTACGCAGAAAAAATACCAGAAAGGGTATTTTTGGTAAAATGAAATAGGAAAATCATCAATAAGGGAACATGTTTGTATTATTTTTCAGGGTATTCAGTAGTTCTGAGACTCTAATTTACATTTTCTTTGAATTACGTTTGTTGCAAAATACCTTCTAGATGTGTGAAAGGTGTGAGTCAGTGAAGCATAGCTGACTGCTTTTGAACCAAAATAATCCAAAAGAGGGAAAGCTACTTATTTACTTTGTAGAAGTCATTTGCTTGTAAACTGTTGGTCTGCTACGAAAATTCCTTCATTTGGGCAGACTCCTGTAAGCATTCAAAGCGTATAGCTCAATAGAAGCTACTGGCAGAAATTAGAGAAATAAAAATTAGGATATGTTGCTGGGGGTAGGTGGTTGTTTGAGGACAATGGTATGCTTTATGCAGTGTATGCAAGATCATTGCTTATATCAAGTTAATTTGTGTAAGGTGAATTGTGCAGTATAAACATATCAAAACATCTGTCATGTTAAGGATATGTACAGTATGAAACAAGGAAGTTTGTGATACCTGATGACTACATTAAAATGAAAATTAAGCAAATTATATATTACCTTGTTATCAATGTCTGTAAACTTAATCATACACTTGTGAATCGTACTGCCTTATGGTCATTATATATGTTTAGGGGTAATATTCATACCTAAACGGTCATCGCACCATGACCAGAAAAAAATTATTTCAGAGGTTTAATTTTGCAAAACTCTTTTGCCATTTTAAATGTCTGAGTGTTGAAGATCCAGTGTAAATTGTTTTTAATTTGGAGGCAATTTTTAAATGCAAAAAAAGGACTGATACACAAAGATTCTGTGGTTCATCCTCTGTTGCACTGGACTTTTTCATTTGATTAATTCAGGAGTTCATTTGAATTTTTTTAAATGCTGTTTCACAAGAGAATCCCTGCCTTAAAGCAGTAAGAGCTTTAAGAAAGAATGCTTGTATTACCATGCTGGAAGTTACTTAGGAGCTTGACCAACATTATGTATTTGATCAGTCCTTTGAAGTCACTGAAATTACTTATCCAATTAGTCAGGGACTTAAAAGTTTGGGTTTTTTTTTTAGGATCGGAGCCAAAATACTCAGACCCATGTAGCACTGTGTCACAATGGGGAGAGACAAGTCATGACAAATTTGTATCATGATAAAGCCAAATGCTCTGCATGACACTATGATATAATGCGATTGGAACTATGGACATTTTTCAGCACACTGTGTGTGGATAAGTTTTTATCTGTTTGCTTGTATAACCACCAATTCCTTTGTTTTATTCCCTTTTTTCTTCATTTCCAGCCTTCTCATGGTGACAAGACTTCCAATCCTGAAGTTCTGAAATGGATGAATGATTTGGCCAAAGGTCGTAAGCAGCTCAAAGGTACATAAAGCATGTCATTTCACTTTGTTGCCCAAGCTTTTGGAAGCATCAGTGTATCTGGAATATTTCAGAGTTAATTTTCTAACCTCTGTGTTGTGCTTATTTTTCACAATGCATGGCAATAATTCTCTCAATGACAACAAAGTTTATTAGAGGGTATGATTTGCCTTGATTCCTGAAATCAGGGATAAATGTAAGCCAGTTCAGTCCTCATAAAAGAAGGCTAAAAAGGGGACAAGGAAAAAGATGTCACCTCTCCCTCATCACTATAAACATTCATGCGAAAGGCAGTTCTGGATATTTTTATGTGTGTCTGAAATACAGAACTACAAAGTTGAAAGTGTCCTTGTAATAGTTCAAATGTAGGTGTAAAATGTTCCTTTAGGACTGAGGTTATACAGCTTTAAAGTTTTTACTTTTTTGATCATAAAACCAGATCTTTCCCTAATATTAGATTTGGTCTTCAGGGTCAATTTTTGCCCTTGACTGTCTGCATACCACCTCACTAAAATCTGTGGGTGTATCACATGCTTGCCTTCAGGGACAATGTAGACAAGACTGATTGATTTCTTTTTTTTAAAGGCTATTTATAATTTATCTATTTTTCCATTATAAATGGATCCTCGCTACTAATTAAATTGTAGTATTATCTTTCATCTCTGTTTTTGATATAGTTAAGAATATAGCTATAGAAGGTGTGACTGTAGCAAATAAAGAATTAGAAACTCATCTCTCAGTAAATGTCTTCTGGAAGAATTTCTCTTAAATACTATGCTGCATGATTACTAGATTTTAATTTTTTCCCACTTGAACTTTGTGCTGCAAATCCAGGAAGGGCAAATGAGAGGAATTAGTTAACTTTCTGAAAATTATCTCTCCAAATAAACCATTCCTTCAGCTAGCCAAGGAGCCTAGCTTTCATAGATCAGCCTCACCTTCACACCCAAAATGCCTCAATCCTGTGAACACCCTTGATTTTATTATCCCTCTTTTAAGTGAAGCAAGATTCACAATGTTCACGAAACAAGTACAACTAAAAAAGAAAAATGCTCAAGTGCTTGTAGGTCCTTCAAGTCTGTAAGGCTTTGTCCATCCTTCCTAGCTCTATGAGTTTATTGGTTTCCCCTACAAACCTGACCTGTATCCTCAGACTGTCATAGCTGAAAAAAAATATTTCTAACTGTCTGTGTGCAGATTTCAATAAATCTAACCTATTTGGAGCCATCAGTCTCCTGCCTTGCCCACTGTCCCTCTCCAGCTAAGCATATTATAGATTGGTACAAAGCCTGAGTTTGTGTGCGCTAATTCCAGCCTTAATTCAATTTCCTTGTTGCTTTGTGCAGGTCTCTAGAGCTCCATGGTCTTTGGCTTGGTATCAGGCTAATATACTTACACACTTTACTGCATCCAAGCAGGTTGCTGACTGGGAAGCTAGGCCTAACTGTAACCTCTATGTCTTCCGCTTGGTTGCTCAGGTATTCTTCTGCCAAGGGAAGTCATTGAAACAGAGTGTCTGATTCTCCATGTAAGGACCAGCTCAGCAGCCTGGCTGGGATAGCAATGCAGCCTCTGGAAGGGATGGTTATGGTTTAAATTGCCCTAGAGAAGAGCTGGATTGGTCATGCAGACCTGGAGTACATGGCTCCAGAAGCCTGGCAGCTGGCATGGTGGGCTCTGTGACACAGTTTGGGCTCCCCAGCTGTGCTCAGTGAGGGCTTTCACTCTCCTGACTTGCGCAGCAGCACAGGAGAGCAGGCAAGCACAGCTGGAGCTAGAGCACTGCAGGTGCCTGTGGAGACGTTACCTTTTGTCCAGGAAGGTGCCCATGAAGGACTGCATCCTTGGACAACAACCCTCACAGCATGCATGGACATGTTTTTATTCATCCAGACATCAAATCAATTGGGTGCATGGGTTTGGTGAGGGGAAGAGGGGGAGAGAGAGCTCTGCTTCCACATCCCCTCTTTTTCCTCCCCGAAACCCCCCACAAATACTCTCAAGGGCTGTTTCTCTTTTTAAGCCCTTTTCCTAATCTCACTCCCACAGAAAGTCTGCATTGATTCTCCTACCCAGACCCCACTTTTTAACCCTGCGTCTCTTCAGTCCTCACCTTTTATGTCAAAGATGGAGTGGGAGGAAAAAGAAAAGTACATAATTGTGTGCAAGAAATAGGATTTTTTTTTTCTTGTAGTGTTGGAGGAAACTTCTTTGCAAATATTTCTAATCTATTTGCTTACCAAGTAATTTGCTTTTCAGAGCTGAAACTAAGAATGTCAGAAGAGCAAAACTGTACCTCTAGAGCACCCCAAAGAAATGATCATAGTGAAAGCACTGGGACCTCTAAAGAGGCTGCGACACAGGAGGCCACAAACACGGAACCAGCTCCTGCAGTGGAAGAAACCATGGACAGTGTATTGAGAAGATTAAAGGAGAAAAGACATCACTTCAATCTTCCTGAGACTATTAAGGTATTTAAGAAGTTATGGCTGTTTCTTTCAGTACATTATCATCTGAGGCAAATATTATTTACAGTGTAGCTGTCTCAGGGTATGCTAGTGCATGTGCATACTATGACTTCTGGCAATGCAGTGCATTTTCTCTCAAACAAGATGAGAACTCTAGTGCAGTTTTCTGAAGTTTACTTTTCTGTCAAGAGTTGCACAGAAAAAGAGGTGCAAAAGGGGTTTTCATATAGTGCTAAGTGCTTTTTTTGCTCAGAAATGCATGTATAAAGCTGTTTGCCAGGCACTGCTGAAACCTGCCTACTTGAGGTTGTGTGTGCAGTTAAGTGTGCATTCCAGTGTATTGAAGATAACATCAGCAAAAGCATTCCTATCTTGAGTCCACAGAAACTGTGTGACTAAAAACGTTCCTGAAGTTCCCCTCTCACCTAAGAAACACTGAAAGCCTCTGTCCAGTCAATAGATAGCACTGCACTAGGATCACATGGATAACACAACCATCCAGACTGCTTTGCCCTTCTGATCTGATACTGCTTCTGCTCTTCCATGCTCTCAATTACTGTCCTAAATGTAGGAGCAATATTCCATGAGACATGCTTGCTTGGGTGGGCAATATATTTTAGTTTTGAAATTAGTACATGTTTTCAAATCCTGCTGTACCTTCACACTCCTGGCATGTTTTATAGGGTCTGCCAAAAGATGTTCTGCAAAACATATTGTTCATAAGAATGCTACTTTTTTGGCTATTTTTGCTGTCAAATGATGCTGCTATTCCTGATGATATACAGCTGAGCCTGGCAATGAATTGATCCTGGGTGGATTTCAGTAGCAAAAAATACCCAGCAGATAAGATTTTATTTTGTTAGTTTGGTTTGTTTTCTTCTATTGTTTCTTCTTAAACAACTAGTTACTGTATAGAACTGTGTATAATGATACAGTGCTTCTGAGGATCTTGAGCTCTACATACATGGCTGATTTTTTAATAGTCTCTTTTTATAAACTACTGGTTTTGAAAACCTGAGCTGGAAAAAGTCTTTCATAACCAGAACTCCTTTTTAAGAAAACAAAGGATGACAACAAAACCAAGCTGTTCTGTGTGTAGTCCTAAAATCCCAACAGTGCATACTATACTATTTTCATTTGTTTTTTATTTTAATTATGCAAGGAGTGAGATGAGATGACAGCAAAACAGATGCCATGGAAATCCTGGCCAGGAAAAATCTCTTATAAGTTGGGTGTGAGTCTCTGTCCCACTCATTTTTTTGATTAATTACACTTCTGATTTTCTAAAAGGGAACCTCCTAAATCTGTACAGTGGCAGTGCTGGCTTGAAATATTCACAGAGCATTTTGTAAATGCAAATTAAATGTTTGCACAGTGAATATTTTCAAATATTTTTTAAGATCTTATTTATTTTCTTCTTCTATTCTTGTGGAAAGAACTTGCTTTGAGAGAGCTGTTAGCAAAGGCATTTGGTAATAGGTAACTGCTATGGAATAGAGGCTTGAAAATGAATAATATGAAGTCAAAACTATCTATTTCAAAACTATATATTTTAGTTAATCTTTAAATATAACATTAAAAAAGATCAGCTTTTAATTATGAATTGGAGGAGAATGAAGTTTCTAGCACTAAGAAGGTGAAATGAATCAAGGATATCTGCAGGTTACAGCAGATCCAAGTGTTCATTTTAGATATTGGCAACTTTACTGTCACTGTAGCTACTTTTTATGTGCAACATTTTATTTTGTATATATGTATATACCAGAATCTGAGTTAGATAAACAATAAACTAATAGGAGCTACATCTTTCTTCTTTCAAGATTAAAGATTTAGTTATTCTGGTCAAGGATAGTGTTTCCATAAAAGCCTGCCAAGTTCTGCCCTAAAATTCAGCTGTAGAAAACCTCTAAGGCCTTGCTGAAGCAAAAATGAGGGAATGCGTGTCCTTGAGAGAGGCACAGAGTAAAGTCCTGAACCAGAAAGTATGTTTAAAAAGGACAAACCACAAGATCTGAATATGAAATAGCAAAAAGTGGTTTTCAGAACAAAAGACCCCTCTCACGAAACAGCCTCTGAGTAAATTTATTGAATGAGAAGACGTAAAGAAAATTGGGGTTAGCCTGTGAGTGATTCAATAACACAAAAAGGGATAGGCACCTGTTGCTGTTTGTGTCACTAGGTCCTTGTGCTGGGAGCTGGCAATTTATCTTAACAGTTCACCACATTTTTAAGTACAAGGCTTCAGGAAAAAAAAAATTGAGACCATGAATGTAGGATCCTGCTCAGGAGCCAAAAGGCAAATTGATGTAATTTGAATTATACTATTAAAAAGACCCTACCAAGTCCTCAAACTCCAAATCCAAACCCCAGCTCCTGATTTTTAAGCCAATCTGAATGTTTAATAGCTGGGGATGTAATTGATGCCTCAGTCACACCAAGGAGGAGAAGCAGCCCTGCGGTGCTCCATTGTGGTTCACCAGGAAACATGGCCTTTCACAGTGGGGCTACAATCAGACTTGGCTTGATCTTCAGCTGAAGGAAACGAGCATTGTTCTATGGATATGTCACGTCACTTGCTGCCTTCCCTTAACATTTTTCTTACTGCTTTTGTGTTAGAAGCTGCTACCACACAGCCATGTGGCAGACATAGCAGGCCTTGGGAACCCAGACTTTGTGCCTGCATGGAAACAAAATGCTGCCTCTGAGAGCAAAAGGCCTCAGCCAGGACCAGTCCTCACTATCATACTGCTTATCCTCAGAGTTTGTATTCTCTGCCTGGGAAGATAGCAGTGAGTTTAAAAGGCATAGTAATTCAGGGAACTATCTAGTGAAGAAGACAGCTTCAAAGAATATTTTGTGTGCCCTTGTCCTGAGTTTTGGAAACCAAACTACAACCTGAACTTTATTTTATTTGCATGTGTCTGTACCTTTTTTCTTTATATGCAGCAAATAACTTCTGTCTTATGTTTAGTTTGAGCATTTGGAGTCTGTCCCCCAAGGCTTTTCTCACCTGGCTGCCTTTATGTATCTGTCCTCTCATTATTGATCTGCTTCAGTTCATCTTCTCCTTGGCTATGAAGCAGTGTTTTTATTTAATTAGCATTGAAGTTTCTGCTGTTGTATGCAGCCTACAGTCCTAAAATGTCTCAGATAATTCTGTAGTTTGTGATTCTGCCTGCCTTCTCTGATTTTGAAATTATTATCCCTTTCAAACTTAGCTGAATATAAACTGTCTTGAGATTGCTAATAAAACGAGCTAATGAAATAGGCCCAAATGTTAAACCCTCTTGAGATTCTCATGTGTAAAATCAATACTACTGATCATCCTGTTTCCTCCTAACCATGCAGCTGCTCCAGGCTTAATAGGTTTTCAAATAATTAACCTTGTATTAATTATAAGTAAACAAATTATCTACTTCATAATACTCTTGCATTCTAGTTAGCAGCTCTTCCCTTCACATGAATGCCAGAGTTTTGAGGTGATTAACTCAGACAGACCTTCAAGGCAAAATGTGATTAGTGGTTCTGCACTGGTTTTGCATTTTGGCAACAAGCAAAAAGGGTTTTGCTCCTGCTGAAGTTAATAGCAAGGCACTCCTTTGATATCAGAAAAGCATTCCTTTTTCTGCACTTGATCTGTCTTTAAGAAGTAGAGGCTAATTATTAAAAACACTTCTGCAAGTTGTCAATACAAAGACCTAGTCATCAGCTTTCTGCAGAAAGGCACTGTGTTCCCCCCCAGGCCCCAGTGCCACTTTTCTTCACACTACTTTATTGTGGTGCATGAGCTCTCCTCCAAACCTCCAAACACTTGGCCCTCATTTATACAGACCTGTCATGCCTGGCCGAGACTGTGGAAAAGGATGTTAGTTTCACCTGCTCCTTGCTGTTCCAACCCAGGTGAAAACATGCAAGTGCCAGGAGCAGATCTTTTGGGGAATAGGGGGAAAGGGAGAGAAGAGAGAAATACCAGTTAAACTGTGTGCTCCCTGCAGCAGACACCTGCACATATACTAATAAATCAACAGCTGACAAACCGCATTGATGAAAAATCAACATTCTTTTTTTCTGGTACCAGTGTATCATATTGTTACTTTTGAACAGAAATCAACAGGAATCAACTGCAGTGTTAGGTCTTCAGCAGAGCAAAAACTGTGAGGCAACAGAAAGCAAGCCTGCCTTCATTCCCAATGTTATTAAAGGGCTGCACTTTCTGCAGCTTCCCCATAGCGGTTCTACAGATGTGTACACTTCAGCTGCAATTTCCTGCTGGCTGATCAGATTATTCTTCCATTTCATTTTAGAGGTAGCACCTTTTTCTAGTAGGCCCAGCATTTATGGGTTGTTCACATAGTATCACGATGGTTGGATATTTACGGATTTCATTGTCAATCTATCATTCCACTCTGTAAATGTCATGTGTTTGCATAGCTGAATCTTTCTGTTCTTCACCTCTTACAAGCCAAGCAAATCTCTCTCTTTCTCAATGAAAAATTAAAAGGTTGAGTTATGTCCTCTCTGTTTCTTGCAAGTTTCTATGATTTTGTCTAGAATGGTGGTTGTTCTCATTTGTTACAACTAAATTGTATTTAATATATAACAGGGAATACTACGTACGATTTGTGAACTGACCTGGCAAGCAGAAGTTATCAACATACAGATCTTATGAATTGATTTCTCCCTAGGATGGATGAGAAAAATATTTCTTTAGTTTTCTGTTACAGTGATTATTCATAAATGTTACCTAAACATTGGAATGTTCTAGGAAAGTACTGCACTTAAATCTGTGCAACCATCTACTCACGTGCTGCAGTGGTCTTTTGTGAGCCAGCCTTTCCAAAATGCAATTGATGAGATATAGTTCATGTGCATGCAATTTGGCTACAATATTGAAGCAAAAACCTCTGCTTGTTTAGACCTTCTGTCAACCAGTATTCCCAGAAACAGTTTTCAGATTGCAGGCTCTGATCGAGTGGCATACAAAGCTTCTTGCCTTATTGACTGAGACCATAGTTTGTACCCTTGGAAACTTTCCAGCTCAGGATGAAGTGTTCTATCAATAGCCTAATACCGCTTCCTGACTTTAAGCTTGTTAAATTGCTTTCATAGAAAAGTGACTTTGAAAGAAATCAAGGCAATCAAGTATTACATCTTTGTATAATGACAGTTAAGAAAAATAAGGTTCCAGCCTTTCAGTAGATTTTTATTTAAGCCTCTTTGTTCAGAAGAAAGATCACAAGTTCAGACCTCAAGGAGTCCACTTTGGCCAGACAAAGTAAATACAGTGTGTTTTCTGCTGGGAAAGGCCTAACCTAAAGCCTACTTTAATCAGTAAAGTATCTCCACAGCTCTCATCAGCTTTGCATTAGGCTTTCAGAGGGTAAAATATACTTTGATTAACTTGAAACTTCAGTTATGTAAATTTGGACTCTGCTCCCCATGACCTCAGTGCAGATGGAAGCAGAATTCATTACTAATGTTTATCTGGGGAGAAAAGATTATTGAGCAGATATGTACCTGTACCCTCGTCATGAAATCCTGACTCATAATCTTATAAATAACTTTTTTAAATAGGATATGACAAAAAAAACAAATGGCTTTGGAAAAAATCAGTCTTCAGAAATGTCTACTATATTTTCAGACTATTCTTGGACAACCTGTAAGTATACCATGGAAAGATAGGTAAATTAAAAATTATCTAACTTCTCTAACAATTTTTTTTGACTCATATATTAAATACATTTAAATGAATTTTACACAATTAACGTAATTTTAATTATTTCAAACTTATTTTCAGGTATAAATGTTATTGCTGGATACTGATGAATTCGGTTTGTATTTAAAAAAATAAATTAAAAAGGCAAGTTTCTAGTGACCCTGTATCTCTCTTCATGATTGGAAGTTGCAGGTTTTTGTGATAAAAGTGGATGACTATATATCTACAACAGATTTTGCTCATGCATACTATAACTCTGCTGCAGCGTATGAAAGGTTAGAATGCATAGCAGTGGTGAAAGGCTTATAGGGCACCGGATGAGACATGAATGACAGGACCTGTCATCTGTGTTTTCCTTTATTTCACAGCAGCACCTATAACTATTAATTAAAATCCTTTCAAGAACCTTCATTGCTGAATGCAGGTACAAAACAAAGTATTGCCACCATTGGTGAGATGATGAGCTGAAAATTTGTCAACACACAACTGAGGAACTCCTGTTTGATGTCTGTATTCTTATGACTGTTTCTGGTTTTGATTTGTAATTGTTGTGGTAGAGGAAAAGAGGAATGGCATCAGCAAGTGTCAAAAAATATGCCAGCTGTTAATATTATTGTGATCTGTGTCTGATCTCTCTGCATCCTGGATAAAATAATTTTTGTCCATCTTCTCTGGCTCGGAATGAGAGCTGAGGGAGAGAGAGAATACCTAGGAGGTGCATGAAGAAATTGTATTTCCTAAGAAGAAGAACAAAAAAGAAATTGAGTTATTAGTGCCATATAGAGGTAAAAGAGATTTGGAGATTCAAAGAAAAGAAAATAATAGGATAGACTTTGCAGCATGGGGTTCAGAGAGGCTGTTTCTTCTCAAGGTTGAAGGAGGTTAATAACCAGCTAAGCAAGAGGATGCTAACTGCATAAGGAAAGAGGCGATCAGTGATACTAAGCTGTCATGAGGGAACCTTAGGTCTGCCAAACAGCTCTGACTTGAGGTCACACAAAGATCAGAGACAGGCAAGAATTTAAAGCAAGGAAACTGAAGTTAGGCAAGATTTTTACATTTCTTTTTTTTGCTGTTGAAAATGAACGATCTGGAGATGCTCCACACAAGGTTGCACACTTAAATAATGATGCATCTTAGAGAAGCAAATTTTAACCTTTGTAGTTATATGATTGTATTTTCCTGAGGGAAAGAGTTTGCATGCATCCTGGGCACCAAGCACAGCTGGAGGGTGAGGCCAGTGAGGCCCACACTCAGTGGCCAGCACAGGCCTTGTGAACAGTTCAGAGCTGGAGGGGCCCAAGAGATACCTGCTAGAGAAACTTGCACAGGTCATAGAAGCCAGAGGGTGATGACTTGGAGAAGGCAAATCAATGAGTGCACAGGTAGCAGAACTCCAGTGACATTAGCTCACAAAACAGATGCCTCTCTACTACCAAAGAGGTTTCCCGGTGCAGAAAATGGATTTTCACAATAGTGGAATATTGACTGCTGAGGTCTCGTATGCTGGGTTCAGCTGTAACAGTTATTTTTCTCCTTCTTAGTAGCTGGTGCAGTGTTGTGTTTCCAACTTTAGCCTGAGAACAGTGCTGATAACACACTGATGTTTTTAGTTGTTGCTAAGTTATGTTTCCTCTGACCAAGGACTTTTCAGTCTCTCATGCTCTACCAGTGAGAAGGGCCACGAGAAGCTGGGAGGAAGCAGGGACAGGACGCCTGACCCAAACTGGCCAAAGGGGTATTCCATACCACAGCACGTCATGCTCAGTATATAAACTGGGGGCAGTTACCAGGAAGGGCTAGATCACTGCTTGGGTCAGGCTGGGTATTGGTCGGTGTGTGGTGAGCAATTGTATTCTCTCCCCTTGCTATTTCCCTTATCATTATTGTCATTGGTGGTAGCAGTAGTGATTTGTGTTATACCTTAGTTACTGGACTGCTCTTATCTCAACTCGTGAGAGTTACACTCTTTTGATTCTCCTTCCCATTTCTGTGGGAGCAGGCGCAGGAAGGTGGGGAGTGAGCAAGCAGTGTGATTCTGAATTACCAGCTAGGCTTAAACCATGACAACTCAACATTCCCTACTTAAGATGTTTGACCTAGGAACCCATGACATGCCTTGTCATTTAACAAATATCACACCATAGCACTATCAAAAAGTTAATTTTTGTGGATAGTGGATTATAGTGGATTTCCATGATAATAATCAGAAATTTAACCAATTATGCAAAAAACATAGGTGGTTTGGTGCAGTTTTTGTTTTGTTTTGGTTTTGCTGTTTGGTTTTTTTTAAACAAACAGCAAAATTCCTAGACAATGTCACAGTTATTGTAGAAACTTTGTTTGGGAGTACTAAAAGAGATCCCACCAGAAAAAATTATCAAGCTACTGCATGTTCTGAGTATTCTGGCTACTGCAGCCTGGAAACAGTGATGATGATACTGGTACTGGTGATGATGTTTGTGCTGTTGATGTGTAGTGTGGGTGAACACCATCTTTATCCAGACTTACCTAAGCAAAGTCAGATGGAGAGGGCACTCATAAGGTTTTAAACAAAGAATTATCTATTCTGGCTTGTTTGGCATTTCCTGGAGCTGTTGTGTTTTGCAATCAAATGGAACATGAAGACTGGGGAAAAAAAGTAGACTTGGCTGCCTAAGCAAGCCCTGACATTCCCTGGTGAAACATGGCTCTAGGAATAGTCCCTAACTACTCACTCAGCCAGAAATATGCAGTGTCACCAACCTGCATTTGTCTGCTGTCACCCTTCCTCCTGCTGATCAGGTATTTGGTTTGCACAGCTCTGAACTATTGTTCGTACTGTCAGCCAGTCTGTCTCTTCAGACCTGCTGTTTGTTCACTTATCTGAGTGTGTGTAGCTGGGTTTCAATGCAGCACTGCATTGTCAAAAGACAGTGAAATTGTACCCCACGTGTGCTGACAGGCATGTGAGTTGAGGAGCAGGGACTTGATAATGGACTAGTGTGCAAATGACTGTTTTGGCATTTACTCACTGGAGAACATGTTGTTTTTCTGTTTGTTTGTTTCTTCTTGCAGGATTTGCTCTTTTTTCCTAAATGCAGTAACTTGGTCTACTGCACAGCTAGTTTCCATAAGGTTTATTTTTATACTTAACAAACATTTGTGGTTAGATCGGTCTCTTAATACCTGCTCTAAAATAATATTCTCCAAATCCATGCTCCTCGTGCTCATAAAAGTCCAAACAAAATGAATAGACAGTTAATCCTTATTGTGGAAGGCAGTTCAAGCAAGGAATGCACACAGCAATTCTTCATGCAGCCAGCTCACTTGCTGAGGCTGTAAAGCTGCACTCACAGCTGTCCTGCTGGGCTCCTGAGTATATTGTCCCAGGCAGACTGTCACATTGCTGTAGCTAGCCTGTTGCCATTATTAGAGTTAATTGAGATACCAGTGGCACAGTAGAAGAATATCTTAACCCTTATGACTCTATTAGCATCTTCAGAAAGAGACAGAGAATATTTTACCCTCTGCCTAGGCCATGTGGCTCAAGGAAGTGAGGAATCCACATTGGGTATTTCCATTAGAAAACAGATTGTTGTTTTCCATATTAGAAATCTTATGGATTAAATTACGGTTCCCATGAAGTATCTATGAAAGCAAAATACACATCAGGTCATATTCTTCTAACACTTTTCTCAGTTTTACAGGAGCAAAATTGCAGTATTTTTTTTATTTTTGGAGGAGTTTATTTTGTTATGATTTCTCTTTAGGTAACTAAGCAAGAAAAGAATCTCATGAAACCTCTTTATGACAGATACAGAATTATCAAGAAACTTCTTGTAACTCCATCTTTGATCACAACAATTGTAAGTTGGAAAGAATTTATATCCATTGTCAATAAAACACGCTAAATGCTGTGTTTGGTTTGTACCTGTATGGGAATTTGGCAACAATAGATCTACCAGTATTTGAAGAGTCTGCTCATTGGTTAAAGCAGGGTGCTTCACACAGAGCAAGTGCTCTGTAAATTTCAACATCTAGGCATGCCAGAGGTTGCAGTGTGTGGCAGTGGT
>JBCJKH010059038.1:61201-71281 GCA_039877255.1 Loriculus beryllinus
AAACCACAGGAGCGAGAGCTATGTGGGTAGCACCGTTTTAAAGCTCGCATGGTACTGCATCTGTCCAGCATTAGATTAGGAACACCATTCTGTTGTGAGATAAGACCTGTGAAATTATACCTGAAAAAAATTTTATACAAAACATGCATCCTCTAATTCAAAAGCAAGGGCCACTTTCCAAAAGATTTTATATATATATGACTTGCAACGATGTTCATCTGCAATACTGATATGATGTAGTGCTGTGGAAACCACAATACTCTTACTATGCTAAGAATGAAGAAAATAATAACAAAGACCAACGTCAGCTTTAGGCAGTGAGTATCCTCAGGCTCACCACTCAGTGAAGAAAGACAGTGTCCTAAACCAGATAATCTGAGTACCTGCAGTTACCTCTCATATTTAACTTTGTCTTGGAGGACTCTAAATTCTTTTCAGAGACTGGGGAGGGGGGGTCATAGAAGTTAAGAGCTAGCTGAAGCCACTCTTTGTAATTATTTCCAAAATTGCATTCATCATTTCTGATGATTCAGGTGACACAGCAGCAACTTCTGAAAATTGGCAAGATTCCTGCTAGAGAGAAACAAAGAAAAGAACATGGGGGAAAAAGTAAGTATTACACCGCAGCCAGTTTCTGAACTGATACTTTCAAAGGGATAAACTTCCAAGAATAATTTCTCTGCATATACTTGAGAGTTTTTCACTTATCCCCATGTTATTTTTTCTGAAAGCACTAACAGGATCAAACATCTTAGGACCATTTAATCTTGAGTGTGGATGGATTTCTATCTTGCTAACTGCAATTAAAGGTAAGTTATTCAATAACTGTATTTTGATTAATTTTAATTAAAAATAAATAATGCATTACATTGCATCATTAAACTAATTTCTCAAAATATTTGTTTCCTCTTATTACCGTAAAGAAAGTTCAGTCATATCACTGCGAGTTGCCCTCTGTTGTTGTCAGCCAATTGTTCCAATTTAGTGTTAATTCTTCCTTTGATTTTTGATTCCTCTTTACTTGAAGCAAAAATTTAAGTAACACTCGGTAACATCTTCAGAAGTACCTAAATGATTTAGAAGAGTCTTACTGAAATCAACAGGATTTAAGCTGAGTTACTTGAGAGCTTCTGAAAAGTTGACTGCATATATCTAACAATTCATACCTATGGCTGAAAGTGGAGGCACACATGATGTCCACAAACACAAAGCATAAGATCAAACCTGACTGAAAAGCTGGTCCATGGCTAATCTAGCAAGGCTGACCTTATTCTTTCACTAAGATGACATTATTATTGGGTATCCTGATGTCTTAGAAGTATTTAGTATTTATACTTTACTCTTTCAAAACTAAACCACATTTTCAGGATGTCAATAGCAGCCAAACCCCTAGATTTTCAGATAGACTGATTACTAAAATGGAAATAGATGCAAGCTTTTGTTGATACAATTATACCTTTTTAGAGTTTCCCTTACTCTTGATGGATATTTTTTTAAGGAACATTTTTCTGAAAACCAGATGTCTCTATCCTTCTGTAAAGTTGGTGTTCCACAAGGCTGGGCCACTATTACCCAGTTTTTCCTCTTTCCTTTTCACATGTTTGTTACTCATAAGTTGAGGAGTGTTATCTCAGTAAAATGCTAAGCTAAACAAACACGCACACACAGAACTGAATTTCCACTGTGTTAAAAAATGCATGGGAAAATTAGGAAAAATTAAGAATAGCATTATCAGATAAAAGTGTGCAGCTGGAAGGTTGCGATGTAGGTACACATTTTGTCATTAAGGACCAGGAAAGATGCTAAAAAAACCACCTATCCAGAGGGTTAAATTGATATGCCATCATGCCTACTTTTTCCCTTATCTAAGATGTGAAGATCTACTGATCTTAACATGCTCTAAGGCCTGACCAAATCTTTGTGGTAGGCAACTGAGGAGAAGAGGTGGGAACTCCTTTTATGACCCATGGATATCAAAACCAATTAAACTGAACTGGCCAAATAAACTGAAATCGAGAATGAATGCTACCACCAAACATGAGCACCTTGCTCCTCATCCTGTCTGCTGAGTGACTTATATATGCAAAAAGATTGATATTGATATACTGTTCCCATTGAAGTTCTCTTAGGCTGCTTACACTAAAGATGTGGGTTTATTTTTTTTTTACTATCCCTCACCACACTGAATCTAAACAAGCTTCTCTGCAACCTTCTGTGGAATGAGAATTGCAGTATGACAAAAATAGCTACAGCTGCACTGCAACTCCCACTGACACACCATCAGTTTTTATGCCTCTGACCATTTAAGCTAAGCTCGTGCAATTCTACTTTCTTGAAATCAAACAGGACATTATAATAGACCACAAACACTAAGCCATGACAATATTTACTACTAATGAAAGTAATGCTTTTTGTTTAGCACAGTAAGCTTACAGTGCATGGGTGGTAAGTGGCTCTTCTCAGCATGTGTTGACTACAAGATGCATTTTAAAAACAGATTTTAATTAAAATGAGTATTTTTCAGATGCTGAAATGGAAAGAAGGTAATAAGGGATGCAAAAAAGCTCTAAGCCATCTTCTAGCTTAATTTAAATGCCATTTAAAAATTAAAATGAACTTTACAGCCACTTATGTATACTAGAATTTGCATATAATGCATACCTTCAGTTACATGGAATTTCAGATTTTGAAAGCAAGTAACTACATCAGAAAGACTACTATAAAAGCAGATCAGTTTATCACCGGTACTTTATTCATTTGACTGGAAAAGCCTATCTTGTCAGGTGCCTATGCCTCCTTATGAAATCCTGGCCATACTTCAGGCTGCGCTCAGACCCATTTTGTACTGTATTTTCGGAGGGATGCTATCTTAGTACTATTTTGCTGGAAAACAGGGAAGTGACATTTTTCAGCAGACTTCCACCCTATTGATTACTAAAGGGCAGATTTCGGAGCAGGAAGGGAAATGGAGCTTCTTATGGCATGAGGATTTTCTCTCCTGATGAATGAACAAGTACAGCTGCCTCTGGGGCTGTGGAACTGCCTATGTCTCCAAGACAAGCAATGAAAGAAAACAGACCTCAGAGATGAAAGCATTGACTGTATGACCCCGAACAAGTTGCTTGGGGCCAGATTCCAATCCAAGTTACACTGCTCTGGGTCACTGGCCTAATTGCTCCAATGCTCTTCATCTAGCACAGTAACTAAGGACAAAGCATTGGCCTTAATCTTCTATTTCTTTTAATATTAGCTGTGTATTAGAGAAGTGGCCTTTCACAATCTGCATTTTCACATATCACTAAACAAAAGAGAGAGAAACACTTTCATTTTAGTTCATTACTATGAGCCTCACGCTCATACTTGTTTACCTCATTCTTATTTGGCTGGCAATAACTTGTGCCATTTATTGCAGCTGTGTCTTAATCAAAACTGAAAATACCTTCTCTACTTCAAGTTAAGTCATGTGAGTTCAGATCTAGCAAGGAGAGGCAGCCTTGTATTCACATGAGTTTTAATTTGACCTGCCAGCTTGTCTGAAAACTGCAACTGCCTTGATAACACAGGATTCTCATTTAAGACCCACTTTTCTTTCAAGCAAAGGGACGCCCAGAGAGAAAGACAAAACTCATCACTTGGAGAGCAGCAGAGAGAACTCAAGACTGGGGAACACAATTTTGTGATGCGTTTTGCTTGAGAAAGTAGGGTGCTTTGTATAAGTGGGCTTTTGTAACTCATTGGAAACCCTGGCAGCCTGCAGCATCAATGAGCATTTCTTCACTTCAGCACACTGGCAATTAATTGCTGTGTGCTTTTCACACAGAACTCTTGTAAGGAATAGGCTTTGGCTCTGTCTTACACCACTTTGTGCTTTTTAACTGTGTGTGTTTTGAAATGTGTTACATATTCACAACAGTTAAGGAGATTCTACTATGTACCTTGTACTAGTCTTTAAAATTTATTCTTTATGCAGATTTCAGACTTTCTCTCAGGCCAGCAAATAAAGGACATAGGGGTTTTGAGATCCTTTTTTTGGCAGGAGTGGAGCTGTTCTGGTTTGTTTCATTTTCAGCTGGTTTCCCAGGGCAACCAAACATAGTCAAGGTCTTTGAATATAAGTCTGCCATTGGGTGACTGTTACCAACTTCTGAACATCTGACAAGAGTAGAGAGCTCATAGATAACTTAGGTTGCTGACAGTTTCATTAAGGTAGGCAAGCATGCAGAAATGAGAGACAACCCCATTAAATATTCCCTACCAAGGGGAAGGCTACAACGAGCTCAACCTTTTCACAGATACTAGAATATACAAATACACAGCTATGAATACAGCACTGAAAAGAAATCTTTAAGCAGAGTTACCACCGCGTTAGAATTCACCCCTCACTCAGACATGGTATAACACATAGATTGTGTGGGTTTATTACAAGACTTGACTCCCGCTCATAATTTTTCTGTCCTGCTGTCATTCATAAGAGATCTTTCATGTAGATTCTCCAGTGAAGATTGTCCAATGAAGAAGAGAAAACTCAAACTGAAGTTCCAATGTAAGTAAGTAAAAAGAAACCTATAACAATTCTGAACCGTCACATCCAAACCCATTGGAATGCCACGGTCCTCAATAGTTGTGCTGGTTTTTTTTAAAAAGCACAGCTCAGTTGAATGCTTCAAATAGTTTCTGTTACAAGGTCTTCTGCAGTCTTTTCATTCAGGCCATCATCCAATCATTGGATCGTACTAAGAGATCAACTGTGATCAGGGTAAAACAAAACTGGATTACTACCTATATAAGAATAGCTGCACAACCTACTGCAAATTCACTAAGCGAACCAAGTCCCCTTGGGTATGTTACTTAAAAAGAATTCATATTTAGATTAATTTTTTACCTTTTGGATTTATAGCATTTAAAAGCATATCAAGTAGTGCTTTCCAACTCACACTCCCTACTACAAGAGCTAAATATAACAAGCGTAGTGAGATACATCAAAGAATTTAGTTTCACTGTATGGCTTCCATCTCAAGCACTGCAGACTTGCATTAGGGCTGACAGCCTCACTAGGCAGCCCTCTCGGTTTGCTGAAGGTTTGCTCAAGGAAGCAATACAGAAATCAGCTAAGCATTAGAGAATATACAAAAATGGAAGGAGGAGAATCAGTATTTTATTTTCACATATGGGACCTGATTCTGTCTGCCTTGCACCTGTACAGCTATGAGAAAGCAGAATACTGGACACAAACATGTTCCCACTACACAGGCCATGCTGGGGCACCTTGCCACCTGATGTGTCTTGGAACTTGAAATACTCATACTCTAGAAAGGCTGTTGTACTCAGACCCCTGTGAATTAAATATGATTTAAGAACTCCATGCTACCTAAACAGGGTGACAAAGTGAAGTACAGAAGCAACACATTTAATTGGTTGAGGTTCCAAAGCATGGTACAAAACAGTTCACAGAGAGAGGAAACAAAGGAATGTACCAGTAGTTTCAGTTGCCTCCATCTAGGGGGGAAGGGAAAGTAACCTCTACACATGGGCAGAGGTGAAACAATACCAATAAAATGTGCATGAAGTCTTACTGCTCAAACCCATCCTTTCATGAAGAGTAAGGTGGTAGCTGTGTCCTGAGTGCATAGGTGACGCTGGCTAAAATTTCCATATAGTTCACACCAGAGGGACAGAGCTTTTCTATGATGCAATGGATTCAGTGAGAAGACAGGCTTGGGGAATTTTAATTCCTGTGGTTAGAGATATGCCTAGTGTCCTGGGTTTAGCAGTAGCAATCAATTTTTCTCCCTCTTAGTAGCTGACATAGTTCTATGTTTTGACTTTCAGCCTGGGAACATAGCTGATAACACTAATGTTTTCAGCTGTCGCGAAGACTGGGTTTAAAACACGACACCTAGAAATTACAGTGAAAGTGTAAAGGCTAGAAATTTGTCATAAACATTAGTGCTCTGAAAGCCACATGTTTACTACTGAACATTTATATTAAATTACCAGTATAAATTCCATCATAAAAGCGTAAGTGCATAATATTTACTTTATGTCATGAGATGCATCTTAGTAGCATTTAAATACAATCTGCTGCATATTTTGTTGATAATTTTGCCCCTTAGTTTATATAAACTCATGTATAATTTCCCTTTACATAAATTGGATTACAAGGACTAACGACAGCATGAATCACTCCACTGATACGATACTGTATACTAGTACCTATGGCGAGCCAGGACTGAAAGAGCCTTTTAACATATTTTTATCCTGGTGATTTTGAAGTCTGTATGTTTTCAACTATGAATACACATAGAACTGCAAAAAAAAAAAACAAAAAAAACAAAAAAAAAAAACACCAAAAAACCAAACAGAATAATTTTTTGAAAATATCATTTCTAGCCAAAAAAGGATGAAATCTAGACAAACTTCAAGAGAGAAATTCCAAATTAGGTGCCTATCTGTATGAAGTAAAGTAGAATACAGAACAACAAAATTTAGGAAAGTACAGTAGTTGTAAATTGTGAATCATGCTGTGTTGCAAACAAAAATGTGTTTTTACATGAAGTCTTACTGAAGCCAATGGAGAGGCTCAGGGAATAAACTTATGGGATGCTTCTGAATTGCAGAATTCTTCTAATGAGAGTGCATTGATAAGCAAAGCTTAATAAGGGAATTTCTCAAACTACACTTCTTCTAGTGCTACCAGCTGTGTCTGACTTAACAGTATTGGAGGAATAAACTCCAGATGACATTCTGTCCTTGGAACTAAGAAAGAGTGCAACTCTGATAATACTTTCTGTCATTCTGCAGGAAGGAATGAGTAACACCAACTTGTTTTGAGGATTATTCAAGCATAAATAAAACAAGAACATTCTGTGAAAACAATAAAATAAAATTGATTAATGATTCACCTACAAACACTGCTGTGAAAATTGATCCAGCTACAAACAGGACAACAAATTCTAACCAAACTGTCTGTGCTAAAGGAAACATTTTCAAGGTCAAATAAAGGAAGATCCATCACATAACAAAACCTAGTGTGGAAACCACAGGAAGTGATCCTGGAGCAGAGCTTTCCTGAATTCCAACATCATAAACATTGTATTTGTTCACGCTTTCCTACAGCAGTGACACGTTTTATACCTGTTATCATGTGCTGGCAATGTAAGTAGTATTTTTTTTGGTATATGTTTATAAATTTTTGAAGAAAGTCGTCTGCAAGTAAAATGCTTAAAACTTCTGTCGAAAGAAAGAAGAAAAAAACCATAATGGATGATTCTTGGCTGCGTTCAGCCAGAATTGAATATAGCCTTCCAGGTCACATAAAGCACAAAAGGCCATGCATACTTGCAGCATGGCAGATGTACCTACTGTAAAAGTAGACTAAGAAAAACAAACCCAGACTGCAAGTATTTTTAAATACTACCTCCTCAATTGTGGTTAAAAATGTTGGCACTACTTCAGCAGCACAAGGGGAACCGAAAACTACTTCATTCAGAAAAGCTGGGGTCTCCAAACCTGCACTAAGGAGGCTGCGAATAACAAAAGGTGAGGAAATTACAAGGAAGGGGTAAAGGAGGAGATCCTTCGAGATTCTGGAGGAGAGAAAAAAAAAAAAGGCAAAAATTAATGAGGCAGAGAAGCCTCAGAAGGAAAACCAAGGTCAGGAAGATAAGCTTCAGCATGCCTTTGGAGACAATCAAACATCATAACGTCTGACTGGAACCCATGCAGAAATGAATGATGAAATACCAGAGGACTCTAAATAAGAATGTGATGTAGTCTCTCCTCCCTCCACCTTACATGACAAAAGTGATATTCTGCTTGTTCTAAAAGCTATGGCTCTGGGAACAGGGACCTCACTGGAAAGCTGCCGTAAAAGCTGAAGTGGCCTGAAGGGCAGACTCTGATCTAGATTATATAGGCATAACTGCAGGGTAAATAGTGAATTCGAAGGTGTAAACTTGGAACACAGCTTACCAGAGGTGGCAGAGCCATCAGATTAAGTAGGCTGAGAAGAAAACCGCTACATCTAGTTTAAGAAGGAAGATGAAACAGATGAAGAAGATATTAATGGCTTAACTCTTGCTGAAGAAAAAGAGGCTTATCTTTGAGATTTGCAGAATATAAATGAAATTTAAAGTGAGGGGTTGGCTTGGCATTCTTGCTTCTCAGATGCTGGGGGGAATAGAATTTCTCTTCCCTAAATGACTCCTCCTGCCATTGTACTTATTAAGAGCTACTGATCAGCAGGGCTGAACATTGGCTGACAGATGAGATTGGTACAGCTGAAGAGTTCAGGTGTCTAATGGGCTACTATAGGGTCTGTGACTAGTTCCAGACTAAATAAGCGTCTTTCTGAATGATCTGGAAAGGGAGATCACATTTCTGTATTACAGACAACATTAAAATAGAAGGAGCTGCATGCACAAGATGGCTTAGAAACATAGGCAGAAAATGATAAAATGGATTCAATGGCAGAATAAATGAATGCATCTGGGAACTATAATCTGAAACAAGCACAAAGAAGAAGGGAAATACATGGGAGACAGTAATGTTTAAAAAGCCTTAATTATAAGAACGAGTAGAAATTAATAACAAGACCAACACTGCATATTTGAGTTTCAACCCAGCAATATCAGCGTATACCACAGTGCTTCTGTATGTGAATCTGGCACAATTACACATCAGGCATTTTAGTTACTTTATAAAGGGTCTAGAAAATTTTCAGTTTAGAATAATTAAATCAATAGGGCACAAACAGAATACCAGGCAGGATTTAAGTAGTTAATAACATATAACTTGGTCATTGCCAGACAAATCAGTTCGTAATCAATTACACAGATTTGAGTGGCATAAAGCTCTAAAAAGAGATGAGGAGTGAGGAAGAAGGAAGGAAAATAACTCTAAAAATTAAAGAATATAAAGGAAAAAGGGGGATGACAATGTTTCTTGACACAGGGATGTTGGATAGTCAAAGCCTTGCTAGTTACTAGTGGCATCATAGTTTATGAAATAAACCAAGACAGGATAAAATACTTGCAATGGTGGCCTGAAGGTAGAGGCAAATCATCAGTTTTCGTCTCTTCCACAATTATAAAGACCATTTATGAAGCCTTTAAAATTGTTGCTTTTCTCCATTTAGTATTTTTCTGTGTCCTAACAGTCAGGAATATTACATGTGGAAATCTTGGTCTCTAGTAAGAATGTAAAATTAAAACATAATACATATTTTTCTTTGCAACAAGACAACTTTTAAAGCTATATACTAGATTTTAGCTCCTACCTGAAGCAACATTATTGCTTGCCACAAAATCAACAAAACCACAGAACAAACAAAAAAACCCCAACACACACACACACAAAACCCCAAACCTCACCCATGCCATTTTTAAGTTCAGTCAGGTTAGATGAAACTTTATGGAAGAAATACATTCCCTAGTCAGCCATACTATCATTCAAAAGTGATACAGTTTGTATTATTTAGAGTGAAGTTTACATCTCCAAACTTGCAGCTGGGGAGAGGAATAAAAACAACAATAAACATGCCTCTGAATTTTGTTTCCTATAAAAATATCACAGTTACAAACAGCTCACTACAGAACTATGAATTGTTTATTCCTGTGCTCAGAATTCCTATAGTTTGAGAAAACCGAAACAACTATGCAAGCCCATCCATACAAGACTCTAAGCATTACTGTAAAATTTGAATCTCACACTTGTCCTTCATGTAGAAGTCTACCTAGAAATTAAATTTTTCCTGTCTCTGAGACTTAAACGTATAACATTTCAGAAATAGCAGTGATACTGCTCCACAATGCCAAAAAAGGGATTTGGAGAATGCATCCAGACATTGGATGATGCCACTTTACCCCTTCTCTTTTAAAGGCAAATGTGCACATTATATGGCCATAAAACTCTAGAAATATCTGTCCACATAATAATAAACTTCCAAAATAAATAAGAAAACACGAGACGTGCTCAAACAACATGGTAAGACAAAGATGCAAGCTGTTAACATAAAACAGAAATGACATCTTAGTTTGTATGATGTAATGGTTTTCTACAAGCTTGTTAGACTGAATAATT
>JBCJKH010059039.1:0-11667 GCA_039877255.1 Loriculus beryllinus
TCCTGCCCTGGCTACAGCCACTTTTGGAGCTTGCAGTGTGTCACTGAACTGTTGAGGTGTGCATTGTGGCCACGTATGGCAAGTCTGGGGGATGGTATGAGAAGGGTTAATGAACTTTAATTTTCCTTTGGACATTTAAAGCACAGATATTCACCAGTCAGCTGTCATGGCTGCTTATTATTCCTTATTTATCCTTTTGGTTTTACTAAAACTGTCCTTCCCTATGAAGAATACTATGGTATTGTTTCTTTTTGTTTATTTTTAAAGTCTTTATTATATTCCTTGAAACTAAAGGAAGCATCACTTCCATTCCAGTGCACCATAAGATTCAGAGGTTTCTAAGAATCTTCTTGCATTTTTACATTAATGAAATGCATACTTTATTTTTTTAATGATGTGCCTAAAACTGGCTGGTCTGGTACCAGTGCTTTTTAAGTTAGTTATTTTATTTCGTGGGGAATCCTGAATCCGTGTAGCCATTTATTCTTTACCTGCATTGGTCTTGCATAGAAGGAAAACAATTCCAATATATCTGCACTAATGATACACAGGGCATCTATTCTCTACTGTACTACAGATCTGTAGTACTAAGACTGAAATTACTTTGTTCCAATTAAGTTGTATATTCTTAAGGTATTAATAGTCATTTTATTTAAAAGATTGAAAATCTCTCATGAAGTACCTACCACATGTTGAACAAGGTTGCTGCAGCAAAGCCATTGCCATCCAAATTCACCCTTTAGTGCAAGATCAGTGCTTGACTAAGAGCAGTTTTGCTGTCAAATGTTTCATTTCCAGTTTTTGTTTCAGTGTTCCAAGGTATGAAATAAGCACCTTTTTAGTATGACTGTATTATATATGGTCTTACATGTTCGAACAAATGAGTCAGTAGAGCTACTGCTGCCAAGTGAAGCCAGTGAGACAAAGCATGCTCAATATTTAAATGCTACCTTTTTACTCCGTTCTTCCAGCATTGGTCACTGTGATGGTCCTCATAGAACTGGCATTTGTTGCACATCTGAACAGGCCAGCAGTGCTCTAATGCTTACTCAGAGGTTAAATAACTTCTCTGACCATTGCCTATTCCTTCATTTACTTTAAATATCCAGGTTGGGACTGAACTCTTGATTGTTGTTCGGCACATTCTGTGATACTGGCTCTTGGGTTGATTTTTCTAAAGCAATATTATTATACAAACAACTGCGGCTGTTTGCAAGGAACAAAACTGATGCTTGGCTATTACAACTGAGAAACGTGTCATTTAAGTTGGACTCCTAAATGAAATACTAGACCTCGTACTGAGGCAAGGGACTTGCTCTCTAATGTGTACAGTAATGTAAATTCCTGTTCCTTGTATTAAATGTTGGTTGTAGCCAAAACCAAAGCTGAATCTTTCCTTTTCAGCTGTGTTTTGTCTGAAGCTAATTTGGCTTCATTAGAATTGCATCAAACTTTACTGGAGCCCCTTCCTCTTTAAGAAGGGCTCGAAGTGTATTTTTCATATATAGTGACTATCAGATCTTTTGTAACTGTGTTCAGCTGTATGTAGCTTCAAGTTATTGTGTACAATTTAAAATGCTTGTGACTTCTAACCCAGAAGGACTTTCCAGTCTCCATAAGTGAGATGGTAACAAAGTTAGACAATAAGCTTGCCAGTTATCTTCCAAAAGGTTTAAAACCTTGCCTACTAGTTAAACTTTCTACTGAATATAACTGTCCTTGCATGCAAGTAGTGATGTACTGAACATCTAGTGTATAATTAGCCTTCGAATTAACTAACAGTGAAGGCAACAATGTGGTCCACCACTCCTTAAAGTTATTAGGGGAGGGGACTGAGATAGAACTGAGCATATGAACTTCTGGCACAGTTATCTCCAGAGCTAGCAAACCATTTTGGTATAAATGAAATCAGAAAATGCCTTTCTCTGGGAACTTTACTGTATAAAGAGTTTTCTGTAACAAAATTAACTTTCCTTTCTCCCCATGTAAGGAAAACAACACACTTTGGTTTGCCACCCACTCTATTCAGTGGAAGTTTGTCTAGTTGCAGTGGGCATTTTGGGCTGCAGGGGCACCCGCAGAACCTAGAGTTTCACGTCATAACCCGGCAAGCTTTTGTTTTCCCTTTCAGAAGAGCACATTAGGTTAAGGAGCATTAAGTTCAGAATGGTTCATTTTGTCTAAAGGTTACCAAAACGTTGACTTGGGCACATTGGTGAGTTCAGAAGGTGAAGCAGAGGCCAGAACCCCTGCAGTGGAGCTGCATTGGTGTCTGTGGTAGAGCGTGGTTTGGGGATGATGCCGTCCAAGGGTGCAGCTCATGCATCAGTGCCTCCGTTGCGGCGTGTGTGCGGAACCAACCCTTCTGCACAGATACGGTACCGTGTGCGTGTCTGCGTTGGGATTTGTTCCTGGAGTGTTAACTTGCGGGAATACTTTCCACCTAAAAGCTGCCACCATGTGGCAAAGGACTCTTACTGCGTTTATCCATGAACAAACTGAAAGCGGGACCCAAACTCACCCATGGATTTGCCGCCTGGGCATTTTCACAGCCCAGCTCCTCTTGCTGTGAAGGGAAGCGCTGGTTTACACGAGGGCGAGGGGGGTTCTTGTGCTGTGGAGCGTGTGAAGATGCTGCTGGCTCGGCTCAGCGCGAACTCTCTCGATAAGAGCTGTACATTTTCTATGTGTTATGGTTTTGTCTCACTCCCTTATTTAAAAGCCCGACTTGTAGCCTGTTCCATCTTTTATTTTTGGTGAGATTAAGATGCTGTGAAATAAACACCGTTTTGGTACGTGGCTTGTAATTAAACCCCTTCTTTCGAAGCGGGGGGGGGGGGTCGGTTGGCTCAAAACCCGCTCTGAGGGCGGTCGGTGCCCCTCGGGTTCTTGGCGCTATGAGGAATGGCGGCCCTCGACGGGGGTGTGGGGAAGGACACGACCCGTCGGGGCTGACTCCCGAGCCCCGCATCCTCTCAGCGGCCGAGCGGCTGCAGCGCTGCGGTTCCTCCATTGCCCCCTCAGCGGCCGCTGCCTCATGAAGGAGCTTAACCGCCATTACACAGCCCATAGACGCCGTGCCTCCGCGCCGGAAGCGCGCTGCTCCCTTCTAGGCTATTTCCGCTTCCTCCGCCCGCCCTCCTTCCCTTTCCGCCGCGGCACACGCGAGGTAGGAGGGCGATGGCGGCTCCGCTCCGCGGGGAGCGGCCGGGCCGGGGCTCGGGGGGGGGGCCTGGAAGCGGCGCGGGGTGCGCGTCCCGCGGTGCCCCCGCTGCTGTGAGGCCGCTGGAGGGGCGGCTCCGGGGTGGAGGCCGCCGTAGGGAGCGCGTTTCGCAAACCAGGCCTTGCTCCTTGTAGGTGGTAGCGCTTGGTGCCTGGGCCTCCGCCGCGACCCCAGCGACATGCAGAACGACGCGGGCGAGTTTGTGGACCTCTACGTCCCTCGGAAGTGGTGAGCGGTTCTCCTCAGCGTGTGCCCTGAGGAAATGGGCCCTTGGCGAGAACAGGAACAGAGGCCGATACAGTCTGTGCGAAAGCAGTGGCTTCGTGACTGTCTCTGAAACAAATATATAGATGTTTTCTGTTTATTTATGTATTTCAAAATGCTTTATGTAAAGTATGCGAAGCAAAAACTAAATATGAAGTGATCACTGTGCGTCTTATTTGTAACTGCCAGCTTTACAGCGGCAGTGTGTACAGGGCAGTACAGCTCTTGTATGGCTCATTCCCGGAGGAAGTATGCAGGTTTGTGTCTACAAGCACAGTGAACCTGTGAAGTGAGCCCTTGTTGTTTGTAGCACACCTTAAATACAAATTTGAGATTATAGTAGGTAGGACAGCGGGAAAATTTTTACATGGGTCTTAAACAGCAACAACAAGCTAAAAATAAACCGTTTGTGTGCGTTTTATTAGGTTTAAATCAAATAGCTTTTACAGCCTGTGGTTTCTGGGGGGTTGCAGCATGAGTGCCTTTTAGCAGCCATCATGGCTCCTCATGAAGAAGGTGTAGAAACTGCCTTCTCATCAGTTACCTTGATTGCTGTATTTCGTGTACTTTAGAAAAGAAAAACTTGATATTCTGCGTGATTTGAAGGTTTGTGCTGATGTGTGTCCCCTGTAGGGGTGAACTGGGTGTATAGAAACCAATATGAAGGCATAGTTGGCAACTTAGTGTGACCCCACCAAGTGAAATTCTCCATTAAATGTACTTAAAAGTGCATTTTAATTTTCTGAGCCCTGAAAGCTTTAATTTGCATGTAGAGTTGGTGCTAATAGTGGGTTTTTCGTTGTTACTCTCATTTCCTTTTGTTTAAATGCATCTTGTTTTATTCCTTAGCTCTGCTAGCAACCGAATAATCGGCGCTAAGGATCATGCTTCTATTCAGATAAATATTTCGGAGGTAAGTTTTATACCAAATACGTGGGGAGAGCTGCACCTTTAAACTTTGGATAGAAGTAAAGAGATAGAGCAGCTTGTGATGCATCTGCAAATAAACTAGAGACCCATATAAGTATAGAGCTTGAGGGCTTACACAAATGGGTGTATTACTGTGTCACCTCTGGTTGTTTTTCAGCCTACTGGAAGGTATTCATTGGAGGAAAAGCTCTGCAGAGTCTGTTGCAGGGCTTAAAAGTCTGACTGAATACAGCTTCCTAACTGTAGATATTTAGTGTTACTTGCTCTGAAGGAAGGGAGAAGAAATGCTTGCTCAGAGGTATTCTTACACCTTCTACCTTCACCTGGCTGTAAGTCAGGTGCACCATTATTCAGGGTGCACAGGGGCAGCCTGTTCTTTTAACTTTTTTATTCTTGTTGACTTCTGTGTTTTTTCTAGTTTGCTCGAACTTAGAGTGGAGTTACCAGAGCAGAACTTCCATGTTTTGCTTGAATCATTTGCATTAATTCTTGTCACTGCTGCTCCTGATAGGTGGCAAATGGGTCTGTGTGCTTTGCGCATTATCATTTCACTAACTCAGTGCTTGGGATATTGGTGCTTAGAATTTTTCCTGAAACATGCTGGTTATGTGTGTTGACCTGGTATTGTCCGTTCAGTTTTCTTTCTGTAACAAGGAATTTGTTACTGTCTTAAATTTAATTTAATCTTCAGTGTTATTGCAAAGCCCTCCAAGCTTAAGATATATGCTGAGAAAACCACAGTAGACCTTGACTCCTGCAAGATCCCAGTTAATGCATGTGGGCTTCAGTTAATTTAAACTTTTAGCATGCTTTGTTTTTCCCATTTATTAGTACTCACCTTGCAGGAATTCTGGGGACACAATCTTCCTGTAGTTCCCTGTGAGCTCTATAGCTTGATTGATTTCTCCTTGAATGGGAGACCACAAGACTCTATTCCTGTAATTCTAAACAACTGAATCTCTTGTATTATCTGTCTGACTAAAGAATTAACTTTTTGAGAGGCTCTGCATCTGATTTCCTGTGAATACTGTCCTTTTTCACCATGTTTCATTCCTTCAATGATCCTTTCTTGTTTGCAAAGGCTCTGCTAATCAGTAGAACTCAAAACCAAGCCCTCATGGTATTACAGATTTCACTACACTGTTTAATTCACAGTTTATATTGTTTAGTCTTCCTGGTTTTCAGCAGCTGTAGGAAATGAGACAATTTTGTGTCTCTCAACTTGGATGCTTTTCTACCTGTGTAACAAAACTGTCCCCTTCCCCCTTCACTTAAGTTTTCTGTAATACTGACCTTAATTAAAAGAAATGTGAAAGAATAGCAAAGGCATTAAAACCCACAAGTGAACTTTACACTGAGCTTTCCAGTTTTTTCAGAACTTGAGTGTTTTCTTCTTTCAACTCCATTTTGTACTGTGTTATTGTTACCATGTGTGGTCCATTATATAGCTGCACCATGTCATAAACTATCAATTCACTTTGAGAAGATACTTTATAGGTGTCTTTCAAGCTTCAGTATTTGCCTTATTGTTTTGTAATTCACAGAAAAAGATTCGCAGTGTAAGAATCTGAATGGAGTAACTTGCTTGTAATTCCAGGTTGACAAGGTAACGGGCAGAGTAAACGGCCAGTTCAAAACATACGCCATCTGTGGACCAATTCGTCGAATGGTGAGAGCTTTCCTGACCTCCAAGATGCTTGTGCTTCCTTTTATATTGATGAGGAATTGTTTAGATTTAGATTTGACCCTGGAAACACAATGTGCCTTCAGCTCATTCACGAGAGAGCTTTTGTGGGGATAATGGAGGCAGAGTGCAGACGTGACCAAATTCACTTGCAGGAATCAGTTTCTTCTGGTTATTTCTTAATCCTTTGGTTTGTAGAATTATGTATGTTTAGATTTTTTAAATCCCTGAAGGATGCAAGTGTTTTTTTCCTTTTAATGTACCAAGTTACTAATATCTGGCTTTTATCTGTTGTTTAGAATTATTAGAGATACTGCCATGACTTAAATTTATTAAACACGGTGTGAAGCTTCTGGAGTTCATCAGAACTCTGCTTACTCAGAAATATATCTCACTAATTCAAGTGTATATTTTATCAAGTGAAAACTATTTCTTATCCTAAAGGATGTCAAAGAATTTAACAGTTTGTTTTGAAAACAGTAATCTGTGCATCTAACATGTAGTGATCTGTGGAAGGCGTTGGGCAGTTCACTGCCAGCATTAACGCTGCAGCTGCTTCTCTTTTTAATGTGTATTTGGCAATTATTTGGTCACTTCAGAATCATCTCTTTTGTTTTTTTAAAGGGTGAATCAGATGATTCCATACTGCGTCTGGCAAAAAATGACGGAATTGTTTCCAAGTACGTATGTTTATCTTCTCCTCTAACACTTGCGGGGGTAATTTCCATACCCAAATCCAGCTTTTAAGAGGAAAATGTATACACTGTAGTTGTAGGATGATTACACAGTTGGACAATATTTACCTGAGCTGCTGAGGCAAACTGGCTTTAACAATGTTTGTTTCATTCTCTTCTAGGAACTTCTAACTGAAGAAACTCTGGTATGGAACATCTGATGTAAAATAAACACTTCAGACCTATATCGTGCTGTGTCTTTTGTTCAAGTCATAAACATCAGTAGATTTATTATAGTTAGTCTTAAAAGACTTAAGAATGTGTGTCCTCAAAAGATATACAGATTCTGATTGTGAATTCTTAAAACAAATCAGCTTGTAAAGCAGTGCCAGAGTTGAAAGTTGAAAGTGGAAATTCTCCACTTTGCTCTTTGCTTTACTATCATCTTTCTGTTCCAGATTTAGTAAGTTTCTAGCAACCTAAATGCAGCCTGCTGCTTTTTCACTCAAAAAAACAAGGGCATTCTTTTGGTTACGATATCAGTGTTTAGTGGGGTTTCTGCTGATGAAGGCTCACAATATTTATTCTGCCATTGACACATTCTTTAAGCAAATTATTGTTTTCAGCTATCGTACTAGCAGAACCAAGAGAGGATGCGAGTGGTTTGCTGCTACATCTTGACATTGTCTATCTTACCTGTCGGTTCCCTTTCCCTGGGTAATTTCCATCACTGGGATTTTGAGCTCACAAGTTTTTATCACTTGGTTTGAAAGAGTTACTCCAAGGTTTTACCTGTGCTCAGTTTTAATTTGAACTGGTTGTTTTCTGATAATGGAAAGCTGCTGTAGTTACTGTGAAAGGGAAAATAACGTAATATCGAAGGGAAAATACACTGTGAGAGGGAAAATATGTATTGGCTCAGATTATGCCGATAGTCAAACCAAAACCCTTGATGAGTTATCAGCAGGCATTAACTTTGGATCCACCCAGCATCTTGGAAGTAAGGTCAGTTATCTGCAGGGCTGAGGTCAGAGACAGGCTGTCAAACTGAAGTGTTTAAAAAATCTACAATCACCCTAACCTTGCAGCACTGTATCCTGACACCTCTGAGCTTCCTCCGGCTTTCTGTGCCAGAACACCAGAAATAACGTTGTTTCATGACCTTTTTGGTTTTTGTCTCTGATCAGCTCTTCACATTGAGCTGAACTGCATTTGGGAAGTGGGATGCTCAAGGTGCTAGAGCTGTACTGATGCACCTTTAGGATCCCAACATTCATTCTAGTGGGTGTTTCCAGCAGTGTTACGACCTTTTATGTCTTAACAGCATTAAGCACTGTATTAAATTGCAAAAGCTCTCCACAGTCTTCTTTCCTGTACTGGGCAGAAATAGAGAATTGCAGTAAGTGTTAAGCTAGAAATAAGTGCTGGCACCAAGATAGGTCTGAGAGAGGGAAGGGTGTCTGGAGCAGGCAATACTTTTGTGTCTTAAAATGTGTAGTTAAAATCACTGGCACCTCTACTGGGAAGAGATTTCTGAGTTACTGTGGCTGTAATTCCACAGGGACTTAGAAGTATGGTGTGGCTGTAATTCTACAAGGACTTAAAAGCCTACTGTCTTTTTTTACTGGTTATGTTTTGCAGGAGGGATACAAGAACAAGCGATAACCCTTTCTTCCAGGTGCTGCCTTTGTGTTGGTGGATTTTGTTAACCACATTGGGTTTATTTATCAGCTGTGTTTTATCAATTAGAATGCCATACATGGTTTTGGTAGTTTTAAAATATGCTGGTGTGATACACTTGGTGTTGATCATTTCCGTTGTTAGCCACATTTTACCTATTTCATGATACCTACAGCTACACACAGGCTCTCCTTCAGGTTATATGTGCTGATTGCATGTTGTCAGAAATTACTGAGAGGTTATATCCAGGTTACACCATGTTTGCTCCTGTGTGATCATCTCTAGGACAGTGTTTGCAGTCCCTTAAATCTCTCATCAGCCCTCTGAAAGTTTTCTCAAGTGATAGCAAGTGTTCTGGTGATGCTTTCCTGTTTATGCTGTAAGCTGTCACCATGTAGAGCTGGTTACCATGTGTCTTGTTTCTGGCTTGTTTGCAAGTTACTGTGGGTGTGGGAAACCAGCCTATGACTTCTCTCAAGAGAGCCTGGAGTAGGGATGCTATTGCCTCTGAGCTGGGGAGGGTGGCTGAGCTACCCACGTGTACCATCTTTCTCCTTATCTGTGTTTTTCTTTCTTAGGCATGTCAGGGTATTTGACACTATGGCAATCTGTTGAATATAAGCATAGCAAATCAGGCTGTGTTAATGCGTAGTTTCACTGTGGTGTAGGGTTTTAATTTGAGTTGGGGAGGTTTTTTCCAAATCATAAATTAGGATCTCATGCATAAGCCACCGTTCAGATATAAAGTACAAAACTAAAGCTTTGTTTCAGGAGAGAAGACTGAAATCAGCAAGCTGTTTGCCCTTTTTAGCATAGCTATAAATTAAACATCTTTGACTGCACAGGCTGTCTTCCCACTGATAAGACTTGAATTTAGTCGTCCTCCTCCAAGCTGATAGAACTTCTAATAGATAAACTCCTGGATGTTCCAAGTGAGAGGGAACTCAGCAAAAAACACCAAAGGAAGACTTAATGTTGAATTAATTTTGAACTTGGTAATACAGAAATCATGCAAGTGTGTTACAATTTAAATACCATGAGCAGAAAAAACGCACTTTATTTGTGAGCTGTTTTCTTCTGCTGTGTAAGTCAACCGTGAAAGATACATTAATAAAACAGGAGGGGAGACAGGACTGTTGGTTGTGATTCTCCTGGAAATAATTCATTTTTCCAGCAGATAAATCTCTGGAAAGACAAATAAAGTCTCCAAACTGAAGAGATTTCAGCTTGGCTTATGGCCAATCCTCATTACTTTCCTTTGTGCACAGTAAAAGGAGATAAGTTTTAATTGGACTTCATGTTTCTTTCTGGCATATCTTAAATTAGCTACTTCTGCCTTGGCGTTAGGGTAGAACTTTAAATAAACCCAGTAACTGTTTACTGCTGATAACTGCCTATTTACTAAAGAGTTTAAATATTGTTAACTTGCTTCTAATCCCCTGGGACTCTGGTCATCCATATGGATTTCAGTGGAATTCCTCCATAAGGCAAAGTGAACTGACAGCTTTAAAGTTCAAGATGAGCTTGAGGTCTCTCAGATGTCTTCTTGCGCCATTAAACTCTATTAGCACACAGCTATACTGAATTCACACTGCTATATGGATTCAGTATTTAAGTTGTGATTTAAAACTGTCTTTGTAGCACTGATTGTTGCCTTCTGGTTTTCAGGCTTTTCAAAATTTGAGATTAATTACTTTTTGATTCATTTCCCATCAAAATAAAGCTTCTGAAATCCTACAGTGCCATATCCTAAATCCCAGTTCATCTGGAAAAGGATTAGTGCTGTGCTAAAGGCTTCCTGAAGTTCACACTGTCTTCACCAGTGAGACTGCAGAGCACAAGAGGACTAAAAATTCCTGTGGAATCCTGACGAGAGCACCCCTGTCCCAAAACTCCATTTTGAGCTGCATTTTCCAGTATTGTGATGTAAAATGCTCTTTGTTTTCCTGGGACAGGAATAGTTCAGACCTTGTAGAGCCATGAAAGGGAATGAACTGTACTTGTACTGTACAAGATGGGCAGAGTTGCCCTTACATGGTTACACTGCACCAAGTCGTGAGATTCTTTCCTGTTACGAGGACTTGGCAGTGGCATCCTAAAGACATCTGATTTAACTGGGGCTATTTTAAGTGTCTTTGGCCAAAATCTTGCTGCGCAGGCAAGAGCCTCTTTGCTCCTTAAACCACCTGTTTTCCTGGTAGGAGCTTGTGGATGTCTCCTAGCACTGATTTTTCCTTTAAGCCTTGACATTCTTTTCATGAACTACACAGTGTTGCAGAGCTGCTGGAGTCCGTCTCAGCCATAACCCTGCTGTGATCAGAGGTCCAGGTTTGGGAGGCCACTGAATCTGTTGCTGGGAGCTCAGAATTAGCAGCTTTGATAGCTTCACCCTTGCTTGCAAGGTGCCAAACAGGCACAACGCTGCCGAGGCTGAGGGCAGGCAAGAGGCAACGTGCTTCCCTGGCATCACCCCTGGCAGCACTTGTGTGCATGGCAGAAAGGAGCAACGTGGCTTAGGATAGGAATAAGAACACCAAAAGCATCTTCTGCTTTCCTATGCATCCCTTACTGCAGCTCTCTGCTTCCTGGCACAAGTTCCCAAGCAGTGTGTGGAGCAGAGGCTGGCTCTCCAGTGCTCCCTACAGAAAGGAAGCTGGGACAGCTTGCCAGGAATATCATGAACTTTCCTAATGTGTGCAGCAATGCTGGAGGCTGCTGAGAGCCTACCTACAGGACTGAGCTAAGTTCAGTGGGATATTCAGATCTGTCTATTCCCATCTCCTGTTTGAGTCACCCTTGGTGATACAGAGATAAAACCCCTCTGCTGCAAATAGTCCTTTGAACGGGTCAAGGGAGGCTTTGAATTTAGTGAATTCATTGACCATTTGCATTGAAGCATCCCAGGGGAAGCAACTTCCTCATATGTATGTTGGACTAATCAGCCATGGAAAGAAACAAGAGAAAACTAATTAGGCATTTTTTCCTGCTGGGAAATACCCTATTGTTTAATATCAGACAGGGGTTCTCCATTAAATATTTCCTTGCTCAATAGGAACAGCAGGTACTGAAGTTCTAAGAATTAGGAGCAATTAATAAGGTAAATATGATGATAGATATCAAGACAGGCTGAGAAGTTTGGGGCTGTTCAGCCTGGAGAAGAGAAGGCTGCGTGGAGACCTCAGAGCAGCCTTCCAGTATCTGAAGGGGGCCTA
>JBCJKH010059040.1:24640-50167 GCA_039877255.1 Loriculus beryllinus
AATATAATAACTATACTGAATAGTACCTCCTGTGGACAATGTATGTTAAGTTCTTTCCCTTTTATTGAAATAGGAAATAAAGATTAATTTCAATAACAATTTACCAGAAAATGCTCATTTTCAATCTTTCTTGTTATTTTTTTTTAATCCCTTAAAGAAAATGGAAATTCCCGCTTTTCTCCCAGAAATGGAAAGAATCAATAAATGCTATGTCTGCTACAGATTCCAAATACCTCAGTTGGCTAAACATTCCGTCAACTCACTTACCTAACTTTGTCTCACTAAGTGGTGGAGAGGAATCTAGGCTATTATTTGAGAAGCAATATTTTTTGACATTTGAAAGATTATCAGTATTATTGAAAAATTGCGTGCCTTAATGTAGACACAGATCTAGAAGAGGTGATGAGGAAAGACAAATCAAATGGTTGTAAGTTTTGCAGGCACTGATAACAAGCTAAACCCTATGGAGTGGTGCCATGAATTTTCATTTTATTGGAGGAGATATTGCACTAGGTAGTGTTCCTCCTGCTGAAAATATCAAGTGCATAGAAGGTGATGAGTTTGCCTTTTAGTATCCACCCTAAATTCAATCAGCAAGATTAAAATCGACTGCAGTGTGCATGCAAAGCATGTATCTTGTATGAGGAAATGTGCCCTGAATGCTCTTTCATCTGCTGCAGTAGGCCAAAGTCACACTGCTCACCATTCAAAAATGAATTTAACTTGTTGGTGGACTTGGTTTTCCTGATTTTTTTTTCTTTTTTTGGTGGGTTGGTTGGTTTGTTTTTATTTATTTATTTTATCTAATTTTAAAGCTGCTCTGTTACTGTGAAGCTCTAACAGTCTTCCTATCTCTGGGATAGCCAGAAATGTGATGTTATCCATTGTGACAATGTTATTAATTCACTGTAACAATAAACCATGACTATCTGTAGTGCACACCGTGCACACTGAAATTCATATGATTACATTAGTTAATAATGAGGGATTTTATTTGCCTTTCTTTGTTGTTTTTTAAACATGATTATTCATGAAAATTTAATGTCTCTCACTCAGTAACAAGTCATAACTCCTTGTAGGTGCCTGTTTTCTTATCATGCATGGCATAAAGAATGGCCTGCTCTTTTTCCTTTTATTTTTTTTTTAATAATGTATGTAATTACCACTTGAAATCTGTATTCACCTTCTTTTGATAAAGCACATAAAACTACAAAATCTCTTAAAAATTAACCAATGTCCATACTCATGAAACAGACCAAGATGGTGTTTCACTGTTGACATATGCATGGTCCATTCTGCTAAATAGAGATTTGGGTTATATATCTATATGCATTTAGAAAAACATTGACCCAACCACAATGTTTGCTTCAGTTTCCTGAAGGACAGCTTTTTCTTTATTCTTACTTCAGTGACTACACTATCCAACCTGGTCTGCAAAAAAGGGAGGAAATTCATATGTAGTAGTGCTACAAAAGTGAATTTGAAAGAAGTAGCCTCATAATTGCTCTGAATTGCTCTCCATTAACTTCAGATAGGGGTTCCAGATTTCCATCTGAGATTTCTTTGCAAAGAATAGGTCCCAAGAGCTCTACATTTTACTTGCTTATTTACACAACATGCAACCTACTAAGGCTTGTGCTATGGAAACAACATCTTCATGCTCATTAAGTACAGTGCATGTCAAACATATTGGACTTACTGTGCAGATGATTTACACTTAACGTTTAGTATAATGCAAACCTTCAAACATTTGTCATCTAAAAAATGGATCAGTCATCCACTTTCACTTAAAGGATCCACAAGCAAATAGTCTGGGTATAGGGGTCATTCTTGTTAGCAAAAGTTTGTTATTCTTTCTGTTGTGGTTTGGTGGGGGATTTTTTGTTGGTTTTTGTTATTGTACTTTGTTTTGGTTTAATTTTTTTCCTTTTCCCCATTGAATACATTAAAATTTTCCGCCAGAAGGAGCAATTTTTCATATATTCCCCACAAAGGACTTCCACAGGGAAACCAAAGGTTTAGAAGAAAATTACCTGGGTACCCTTCACTATCCTGCCAAATGTCTTTATTGTGCAAATACACAGTAAATGCCACTATGCACTCCAGCAATAGCATAATACAGTATTGATTATTACAATTCCACAAACAGGGGAAAACTTTATGCTGAAGTACAGTCTTCACTGTAGATTTCAGGAAAATTTATAGTCCTTTTTTTATAATTTATCCAAAAAAGCTGATCCTTACTATAACATAATAAAGACTCAGACACTAAAAATATTTTAACTGCAGTTTATACTCCATTTTAACAAATCAATAATATCTTCAACCATCCCATGGATTAATTATACCACAGCTGCTTCTCTTTATAAGGGTTTGAAAGATAGCACACTAAGAATGCTGCCAGTCAGGCTGCTCTATCCTCACTTCTTGGGTTTGGAGGAGGAAGGAAGATAGGGGTTCTTTAGTAAAAAACGCTATTGAATTTAAGGACAGTTTTACATTTCTGCCATTAATATAATCCCTTTTATGAACTCTCTAGAAATAAGGCCCCAAAATCAGGGAGGAGGTAGAAGTGAGTGTCTTTTCTGCACAGCGTATCTGCTTCTCATGCTGTTGTTTGTAGAGAATGGCCTCTGTCACTCCATATCCACTGTGTTGTGTGAACTGCAAGCAGGGATTCATGTATGAAGCCAGACAAAGTGCAGAGCAAGCCAATACCTCTCTACTATGCCATAACTAGAATGACTTATTTCTCTGGGTAAAAAATGCATATATACATGCATAAGTTTAGATGGAGCTGGAATAAAAATGCCTGGTGAGGGAGAAGGCATATACCTTTTTTCATTATCTTCTGCTATGGGAAAGATATTTCCTTCACTCTTTAGCCCTTAAGTACAAGTGGACTTGCAATTTATCTTCTGAAGCCTCTGTTTTGCTACAGAGATATTTCCTGAATTTGCTCTGGTGTTCAAGTTCAATGGATAATTTGATTATTCGTTATGTTATACCAGGTGTATTCAGATCTTTGATCTTCAGGCAAATCATGGTCAAGTGCAGGACCTCTGCCTATTCACCACCTTATTTGTGTCTGTTAAGTTGTGATTGCTTGTATCTGCATATCATAAAGCTATGGCATATCATGTGTTTTCACTTGCTCAGCATATTCTCTCCTGGTACCTAAATTTAGATTCAGTAACAATTTATTCTGCAACTCGTATTGGTGACAAGGTAGACAGTTCTGTGGTGATATTCTCTCTGATGTGCTGAGTACTGCACAAGATGGAGAAGAAATCATTAATGTATTAAACTTAACAAGATGACAATTAATGGAGAGCATGGTGCTATGGACGTGTTTCAAGTGTGCCTTTAAAATATGAACATAAATTCTTTTGCCATCTGAACTTTTGTCTGTTTAAATTTCCCAATTGAGATTGAGAGCTACTAATTATATTGACCTTATCTCAAGCCACTTGTGCCAGGATTGATTTTGTAAGGGATGAGCATTCTGTACCCAATTCTGCAATTGCTTCTCATGCACATGTCTAAGTTCAGACCACAAAGATCATTCTTGTTCTCTCAAGTTGAGCATGTACTCAGCTGCTTTGCTGCAGCATGCACCCCTTCCACTAGTTTTTTACCTGCAACAATTTAATTATCTTATCCAATATCTTGTTGTTTGGCTTCCAGGTAAGTCAAAGACTTCCTCCTAAATCTCTCTTCGTTTTCTATCTGTTTAACCAAAGCTCCATTTTTCAAACTGCTGCAACTGCTGCTATGCCAAACAATGTGTTTTGGATTAGCCTGACATTACTGAAAGTTGACTTCTTTTTATCAATTTAGGAGAAATCTAAAGAATCCATGAGGAAAACTAAGTAGGTGCTTTGCATGAGGTTTAAGTTCGAGGCATATATGCAAGCAATCTTTTTGACTTTTTCTGTTATCACACATTCATTGAACTGTGTCTGTCTGGATGTGGGATAGCACAAGGAGAAAGGAATCATAGGCTCACTGTGCCTATGTGTTTTAAGTAGAGGGCATGGATAATATAATATTTTTAAACCTAAATTTATTTTGCTGAAATTTAAGGTTGTCAGATTATTTTGAGTTTGCCATGATTATGAATGTACATCTGCTCATTACCATGATAAACTGAAAAAGCCCAAATATTTTCAAACAGTAGCTGCTAGGTCATGCAGCTCATAAAATACTTATGAGACTCATTCATGCCAAGTCCATGTAAGTTTCTTGTGTACTTGTGTACACATCTTGCTTAGATTAATGCACCATGTGTCATGCATCAATAATAACATCACAGAGTAACAGGTGGCCAAATGTAGCACAAGCCTAGCTGTAGGAACCTGACCTAGTGAAATCTAGTTTACCTGAAGTCTAGTTTATGAATGCTCTTGCAAGACTGCTAATACAGTTCTGCACCTAGAAATGCATTAGTGGCTGTCTGCTTCCTACAGTGAGGAGAAATGTAGGTCACAGTGTGGAAAATTAGTTCAGGAAACTTTTTGCAACAAAAATGCATTCTTTTTTAAGAGTGTTTAGCATCCTCTGCCAACCCAAAACCACAGATGCAGAATGACAAATAAGTCTCCATCTCTAAAGCCATAATGAAGAGCTAGATTAACAAGGTAATAAAAAAGCCTGTAATAAATCAAGTGCTTGGCTTTCCCAGGGAACATAAGATTTTAATTCAGTTTCAGCCATTCCATCCTGTACACTCAAATGCTCCCAATGGCTGGCAGTTGCTTGGTTCCATGGGCTGTCCTGCTCTCCCTGTGAGAGGTCTGGTGAGGATGATGCCCAACCACAGCATGAAATATGCAACCTCCATCCTCTCTACCCATCAACATTGATGCAGCCAGGAGCCCAGAAAGCTTAATTAATACCTCCCTGCTTGTGTGTAATTTCTTTCTGTTTCTACAAAAACAGAATGACAACATCATCCTTGCAAAGATAAGAAAGCATCAGACTGAAGCATGACCTTTACTTCCATACAGTCATTTTATTGTGGCTACCTATTAATGAGTAGTAGGATCCTGAAGAGCAGCAGATACAGAGCTCATATTCTTACATTACTGAATTACTGTTTACTATATATTCAGTAGACTAATTCTCTTGTTGGAAAATTTCTCAGCAGAAAGGTGTATGAATATGCACACACATCTGTGTGTTCACAGATATATGCATGTATACCTGTGTGTCGAACCTGTGAAAAGTGATGTTTTAACAGTGTGCTTGCTGGAGTAAAGGATGTATGCACAGTTCCAAAGCAGATGCAAGACATCCATATGCTGTGCTTTTTTAACTCTTAAACCAGATCTACTGTGAAAATATGTGCAGTATGTGATAGCGATTTTTAGCTTATGTTTTTCTCTTTACTGGATCTTAGATTTTTTCTTTGTTTTACCTGCTTGTGAGGCTCAATAGCATTTACTAAGTTGATACAGTTTCTATTCTCCAGTCCTGTTATCATTTTCTGTTACAGTTTTTGAATCAATTACTTTTATGAAGCCTTGCAAAAACGACTTTGAATAACCAGCACATTATAATGTGCTATAATTATAATGTGCTATAATTATAATGCTAACCCATTAGAAAACATTTGACAAGAAATATTTGTCTCGTGTCCTTTGCTGAGTTTTCATACTAATCTAAGGAAACATTTTGGATATTCCTTTACCTCTAGACAGCTACATTCAGATGCACGTGCCTATCTGTCTATCTTATCTACTTACCTGGTTATGTATCTTCTGTTTCCTTACTGAAACATTTTTCCTGGACAGTTTATTTTCAAAGCAGAAATTTGCCACAGTTGAAGCAAAGTGAATGAAGGGTTGAATTTGCTGTTATCCAAATTTTCCCTTAAATGACAGACTTTGGGAAGTTTTCTTGTATGCTCAGATCCTTGGTACTTCATATTCGCAGTAAAAAAAAAAAAAAGTGAGTGAAAAATGAACAAGTCATGGATTTTCAGTGCTCTAATGACTTATACTAATGTATTCCTTCATCTAAATACAGATTTCTATTTAAAATTCAGTATGCAGGGGTATTATGAATTCTAGTTTAATAGATTCCAAATAATTGCCCTTTAGAAATGATGAATAGCTGTTTAAAGCCACTGATAAGAATATACTATTTCTCCCCTAACAATGGGCCTTCCACATTAACTGTATCATATATGACTGAAATTAGTTTATTAATTTTTTTTATTGATATGCAAACTACAAGCTGATGGCAGATGGCAAATAACCCCTCACTCTAACACCAAACCCTTCAAAAAAGGCCTTGTCTCTGTTACTGTTCTTGTAGGAGGACAAAAAAGAGAGATAAGAAGATAGCTTTCATACTGAAGGCAAGCCACTGAAATGCAGATGATGCCATCCTCTCTTGTACTCAGTTTTTTCAGATTTTCTGGCATAAAAAGAATAAGATATAAGGTTGAATTAATGACCAGATTTTGCACATCTGCAATTTGAGACGCTTTCTCTGTGCTGTTCATGCTATCTCTGACTGCCCTTTCAAACAACTATTCTAGACTTGTTCTTTCATTTAAAAGATGAGCATCCAGAAATGCTGAAATTAAAAATACATTATTCATATATTCAACATAGGAATGACCTGACAAAAGTTTCACTTAACAGAGTTGATGGTTTCTTCATAACACATGAAACCCTTTGAAAACACCAAGCAAAATAGATTAAATGAATCTACAGTTGAATTTACAGCTATGCATACAACATGATATTGGAACTTTCTGAGGTTGCATGTGTTTTGCATGCTAAACATACCTGCTGCACTTATATGCAGCACTTGGGAAAATAGATGCAAAATGGGAATTTTATTAGAAAACTAACAGCTTTTTTGTTTGAAAATTCTCTGTATGTGAAGTATTATGTCAAATATTTAAGGAGTCATACAAAGATATTAGACACTGACACCAGTGGGTTTGGCAAAGAGGGTGGTAATTTTAAAGTTACAAAAAAGTGATATATATATATAATATATATATGACAATGGTATGTAAGTGATATATATATATATATAGGTTTTCACTACATAGTGGTTGGGTTCTACTAATCTTTTAAATTATAAGCAGAAATAAAACACTTGCTGGGTGGAAAGTACATATATATATATATATAAAGTTAAATTGCTTTTGGAAACATTAGTATTTCCTGTTATATGTATATTGTGCAATGTAACATCCTTATGCTAGTGGTCTCTTGCTCTCCCTGTCTATATGTGACTACATGTAATTGTATTTGACTACAGAGACTGCATCTCAGCTAAATATTTGCTGCTGGAAAAGTATTTGTCAGTGTCTCTATCTGCTAAAGTTAACAGCAAAACAAACCTCTTCATTATTTCCTGGAGTTTAGAAAATTACTGTTGTAACTTGAATTGTTTTACTTTTCCTATTTTCGTCTTTCTTACCTACAAGCAACTTAGATTTGCTTTGCTATTAATTTTTCCTTGGCAAAGTTAGCAACACCACAAGAGGTCCTAAAAGTGGGTTAAAGCAGTTTTATGTCTTAAGCACAGTTGTGTCTATAATGCTTGGCTCTGCTCCCTGTAGCCTTTTATTTTTACTGTAGGAAGAGGGCAGTTACCCCCATCTCAGGGCCTTTTCTTCCTCCCTGTGGGGTAGGCTGCCTTCTCCACACACCACTGGTACCCAGAAAAGAATGGTTCTTCTGTTTGTCTGGCTGCCTGCATATTGCATCCATTGCTCCATTCAGCTTGTCTTTTCAGGTCTGCTAGCTGCTGTACAACTTGGCTTTTGTGCTCTACTGCCAGGGGTTTTCTGAAGCCAGACGCTTTTTGAAAAGAGGGTATATTTGCATAAACAATACCATGTGAGGAGGTCTGCTGGAAACAAAATCAAAATTCAGCTGAGCAAATCTTCCTGAACAACTAATTTCTTGCAACCAACACCTCCTATCATTACCATCTGTGTACTAAATTATGGCCGAAAATGTGTGCAGCTCTTTCTTTTCACTTGCTCTCGTGTACAGATTCCTCCTATCAGCTGAAGTATATTTTGTTTTCAAATTTAGGTGAACATAGACCCTTAAACAGAATTTGGTATAAGGAATGAAAAAAATATGGTTGTGTTAAATAAGGAACAGAAGGCCAGCCTCGCATCAGCTAGCTTGAAACCCAGATTGGATTTGTACTGAACACTCATCAAAATGCATATCAGAAATAAGATCTACCCATCAGCTTGCTGAGATTTCAGGTCAGTGATTGCAGGGCAGCTTTATCAGAGCAGAGCAGGGATAGTAAGGTTTACTACTGTAGCTGATACCCAAAGGAGTCATTCTGTGTGCTTAAAACAAATCTCTAGTGGCTTAAAATATTGGATACACTGAGTGCATGTGTATGTGCATGCACATAAACACAAACATAAAGTGGTCATGTGTATGTATACATGAGTGAATTCATGTACATTTCTATGCGCACACACATGATATCTCCTATGTCCTCTGTGTGCATTCACACTCTCTTACACATGGGGATAAAAATTATTAGGCTGACCCTGCAAAAAGGCAGGAAATCAAACCAAAATTAACCACATGGAAAAAAGGAAGAATACACTTTCATAAGCCACTACCCAAATCTAGTTACTTGCATCTTTTATTTGAATATCTAGCTAGGCAATACATCTCTCACTATTCCATTAAATTACAATCTTAATTCTGTTTTCCTGCAGATGCTTTGTTTATAATTAATAACAATATTCAAAATATTGTCTTCCCTACTGTATTAGGTCTGTATGTACAGCATCATCTGTTTTGCACTGCCTGTTAAACCACCCTCCTCTGTCAGAAAAATGGTGTCAATAGATGCATTTAGCATGTAAAAATACCATGAATGAGGGGTTCTTCTACCCCACTGACTTGATCACAGCCAGCTTTTCAAGCCTTAGTGCCAAGTGGGTTGGGAGAAGCCAGATTGCCTCCGAGTGTTAACTCCATCCATGGGTTAAAATAATGCACACAGGGGATTTTGGGGGAACTCCTTTATTGATCTGGTTTCTTCCTACAAAAGAAACAGCTCAGGGGAGCAGAAGCTCTCATATCACGTTGTTTTACCCACAGGCAAGGGTCCTATCCAACAGCTTCCCTGGTACCTTCCAAGAGTCTGAGGTGGCCCCTCTCCATGAGTTAGACTTCATTTCTGTCATGAGCCTCCAGTCAGGGTCAGTGTCACCCAGATGATGTACCAGAACAGACAGGTAGCATAAAACTGAAAGGACATACTTTCACTCTTTTGTGTAATTTCCAAGTCTTCTATAAGATGTGGAACTTTATTATTTTTATCTGAAATGTGAAGTGGCCCATTTTATGTATCACTTGAAAATGAAGGTTAGTGAAAGTCCTGTTGAGGAACTGGGCTTAGTAACATCTTTTCAACCAGATTTTAGTTTGGGGAAGTCATTCCTTTAAGGTATTTGTCATTTTTTACGCAAAAAAAAAATGTTGCACAAGAAACATACATAAAACACATCCATTACAGTATGCTGGAAATAGGAATGCCCACTATAAAACATCTATAAATATGGTTTTATTGTTCTAATTCCTTGTCCATAATAAATTTTTACTTATTATTATATGAAAGGTATGGCCAGCAGCCCTTATTCAAACCACCCCTGGTATTAGTTTACAGTATAAGTGACTGTATCAAGCAAAAGAGAAAACAATACTAAAAAACCCCTAGAATTTGGTGCTTGACCGATAAAATCCGAAATACCTGCTGCAACAATGACATTAAATTTTAGAGCACCAGAGAGCATGTTTTTCATCCAGCAGCTCCTGGCTTTGTAGTAAAGGTGTCTTTCCCAAGGTCAGTTTTCTAGGCACATCCCCCTTTAGCCCTGAAAGGCAAAGCAAAGTTTTCTATCTCCACAAAACCTAGACATGACGATATTGCTACCTCACTGAACTGACTCTGTACCCAGCAAGGTATGTAGTGGGCAAGCTATGCATTCATCTCTCTGAAGCAATTCTTCACCTTACAGCTGGGACAAACAGGGAAATACAGGAGAAACATCTCAACATTAACTAATTGTACCTCTCTAGTCCAAAATATTATATGTACTCACTTCTTTTAAGATCGGTTAGCTTCATGGTGCCTGGGCTGTTACTTTAAAATGACCCACAAAGGAAGGTTATTTCTAAAAGAAAGCTCAGGAATATGGCTGTCAGAAAGTAGAATTTGCACTTCAGAGATCAGCAATTATGAATCCTATAGTTAATAAGCTCTACACATGTTAGCATAAACATCAGCCTGTATGTTAATGTCTTTGATTTTCTGAGAATTTCCTCTATGTCACTCTCTCCACCCTGGGGAAAAAAAAATTAAAAATAAAAAAAAAAATAAGAAAGGAAATTTGTGGAAGAAATGACAGTGTTTATGTAGGAGAGACATTGCCTGATTAGCATTAGCTGTGCTCTCATTATAGTGCAAAAAAAAAAAAAAAAAAAAATGGAGAGGAGGGCTGGAAATGGGAGGGAAGGAAAAGTGAACTCCATGTTGTCTGAATGTATTTTTCATGGAGTATGCAAAATGTTATGCATGAGCGCTTGCATGACTGGATTTTGTAATCCTCATAACTTGAAAATCTTGGAAAAAGATAAATGAAGGGGAACTGAACAGCTAGTGGCCTCAGTCTTGATGATTCCAGGATAAATCCTTTTAATAAACACGAAACTGCAGCAGAGCAGAAACTCTAATTCCTACTTTTGATTTAAAGATGTTTACCTCTGTATCTGTTACATTTCTCAGGTTTTATTCTCCTATCTTTTCAATTTTATGTCTCTGGCTACCCACACGGCTAATTGGTTTTCACATTTATTCTTCAATGATGAAGCATGCATGTACATTCACAATACATTAATATATGCAGACAGTTGAGACATACATATAGTTTTGCTTTGCAGTGGCTTCCAAGAAGACTTAATTGAAAATTACTGTAATCCCATATTCTTTTTGTTCGTAATGGCCTCAGCTCTCCCTTCCTACAGTGGCCTTCCTACTACCGTGGACTGTCCTACTACTTTGGCATCTCACCTCATCAGCGTGCTCCTGTGCTTAGCACATGTCTGAAGGTCAAAAGGCAATGTCCTGGGCTCTGACACCAGGCAGCACCTCCCTTGCAGATGGACAGCAAGCATCTCCAATTCTGGGTAGCAACCAGGATGAGAGAAAACCACTGCAATAGCCTGCCTTTTCCAGCTGCTCTCCATCCTCAGCCTGTCTGTCTGGAGCACAGGGGTACCTTTTCTTACTCCATGATCTGAGGCTGCCACATTCTAACTATCCTATAATTCTATTCCATTGCCCAAGGAAGTTGTGAATGCTCCGTCCCTGGCAGTGTTCAAGGCCAGGTTGGACAGAGACTTGGGTGGCATGGTTTAGCGTGAGGTGTCCCTGCCTATGGCAGGGGGGTTGGAACTAGATGATCTTAAGGTCCTTTCCACCCATAACTATTCTATGATTCTATGTTTGAAAAATGCTGTTGTCTGTACAGGAGATTCATATTTGTGAGACATGCAGATGTAGAGGTAACGAAGGGAAATGCCATTTAGAGAAAACTTATAGATAGGTTTTGTTGGTAATAGTGGTGACAAAGGAATTGTTTAAGAATATTAAACAAACTACACTGGTTTCACAGCATCAGGACTCCTCCACTAGCTAATCCATCAGAACTGAAATTTGACAAGGCTTGGTTTATAATAAATGTTTGATTAATTTATACATTTCTACAATATAACAACAAGAATTTGGAAGTTCAAGATTTAATATGCAGGCTTCCCTTGATATACACAAGGGGGGAGAATACATTTAGATCTCTCATTTATTTTCCAATTAAGTGTTCCTTATCCATGCATTAATATTACAGACGAAGAATAATTAAAATAGATAAGCAATTTATAAAAATCTTCACATTTCATGCTAATTACCATAATGTAATGTTACATTTCTATTAGCAGCTTTTGTTCCCTCCCCCCACTTTTCTTCCAGCAACCCTGGGGCCTTAGCTAGTCAGCATGTTATAAATCTTTGTTAAAATACGACACGAAGCTAAGAAGCTTGCAACGAAACAAATTGGACAGTGATGGAGCTCTCCTCTCCTTGCCTTCATTTCCCAACAGCCAGCCTGTCATCAAATGGGAAAGCAATGATGATTTTTCACAGCTTCTCACTGTGAAGGCTAAGGGACTCCTAAGACAGAGGGTTATATGGACTTTGAAGGATCATAACCAGGCCATAAGAAAGGCAGAGGAGAGCAACTTGATCCTAGGACCCTTTTAGAGACATAAATCATGGGCCCAGGAAGGAACTGGAGAGGTGACATAACTGGTACCACCCTATCATGCAATTATATTCACAAACAATTAAGTCCAGTCTTAAAATGAGTTGGCTTGTTTGTTCCCACCATCCTTATATAGGATTATTATTATTTAAAAATAACCATTCTAAGGGGAATTTCTAATTATGTCAATGTTCAAACCATAAAGTTTTAGAGCAGAAGTAATGCCATGTGATATTACACAAGTTTTCCCATACTTCTGTTCCAGCCATCAGTAGAACTAAGCACAGAGTCAAGATAAACAACATGGCTGTTGTGAGCAGTTTGGAGTAAGAAATAAAAAAAGGTGCAAACCCGTTATCTTGTGAAGAGTTTACATTGATAAATAGGTTTCCTTTGCTGAAACATGAGACTTCATATCAGTAAATGGTGTATATTCTCATGTGTTTAAAGTAATGGAATAAACTTGTCTAGCTAATTATCTAGAACAATATGGTCAGCTCCATTGGTAGCAGTACAAATGGCCAGCATGTTAGCACATGCACACACAGAGGCATGCGCACGTGCAGGCCCCCTTCTACTCTGGTGCCGCATGGCAAAGCCAAATGCTCAATTGTGCTGTTGGTTGCGTCCCTCAGCAGCCTCTTCCATTCAACATTTAAGCAGTAATTTGTGTCATAATACAGATAATGTACCTCCATATGTTTCAAAAATACACTCATCTATGCTTTCAGAAATAATGATGTAGTTTAGGTTTCATTTTGTTTTTATCTCTGAAATAGACTTTGATATAAGGCAGTTTCAATTGCTCTGGTGCCAAGTCCTAAAGCCTTTCTTTAAAGAGAGGAGTACATATGTGGATCTCCTCAGCTGCTACCCATCTATTGATCCAAAGCTACAACACTTATATTACTTAATTTATCTTTATTTATTGCAACATTGATAGCATTCAAACTGCATTAGATAATGTGATAGATAAGATACTTGTTTAAAACCTCTTACTGAGATCCTATTGGGACTGGCATGTAATTGAAAACACTTAATGGAATATTTCAAGGCATATTGCCAGAGAATGAACAAGAGAATCACATTTGATTTTAAAATGCCATATAAAAATCACTTAAAATGATCATAGCTGTGGTTTAATGTAGAAGAAGATGAGTATTATAATTTACATAGACTTTCTTTCTGAAATTATTTTCTTTGTTACATTTGACAGCTAAGCCACTGTCTTTTCAGAAATGCCTGACATTCCTTCTAAGTAAGCAGAGAGGGGCAACAAGCAATACATTTTTTAAAGACTACTGAATGCATTGGGTGTATTTTCAGCCTCGAGGATAATTCTCCTGTTGGTTTGCTCCCTCAGGAAGAAATATCAGTGCTTGCAAGTTCTCCCTTGACCTGTTCTATGATGGTAAAAGGCCAAACTGTAATACTCTTAGTTAGGGCTTAGTTTGCACTGTCCTTATGTCTATTAGGCCACAATAATATTTAAATCTTGGAGGGCTCAAAACTGTTGAATTCTTAGGTTTCTGATGGCAATACCACAAAACCTAGCCGAGAAGCTTTTCAAGCTGGAGGTCTTATCATGAATTTTCTGCGTGCTTGCACAGCCCCAGACAAAATGAGATGTCCTTCATCTACTATAAGTAAACTGAGGAACAGAGACTTTAAATGGGCCTTTCTGCAATCACTCAACAGACTACATAGAAAGCTAGGAATCAGCAGCCAGCCTGCCAGTCTCTGTCACATTATAGGCTACAGAAGGAGATACCCCTCTGGCAGCTGACATCCATACACATTCATACTGCAAATTCACCACTGAAACTCTCCCTCCAGCACTTTTGCACAAACAAACCCTTCTGTGCAAGGGAAAAAGTTTCTACCAAGAATACAATAGTCAGGAGAAGCACTAAAAGGCATTTTCAACTGACTCAAAAAAAAAAATTCTAACTTAAATGAGTAAAAGGAAGGAATCTGATTTCAGATGTGAATTTTCAAGACACCACTGTCTGTATACACAGAGACAAGCACACAATATTTTGCTGATTCAGGCTCAGCCAACCTCATATTACAAGTCAGTCTTCATATGACTGAAGAATTACATAATACAGGGAAATGCATAAATGTTTAGTTGGACCTGTGCAACTTTAGGAGCCTTGAGCACTCATTTTTTAATTGCTACTGACATTTTAGCTCTAATTAATGACTTGTATCACCCTGCTTTATTGCATTCTAACATCAGAAAATTATCCACCTGAGGCACATGTTCTTTTTGTGGTGTAGTTTTAAAAATTAATGCTAAACCCAAATAAAAAGCTTATATTCAAAATTCCTCCAAACACTGTGTCTTGACAAGCAGATCCTATCTAAAATGTGTTTGAGTCCTGTTTGTAACTAACTCAGAGGAATCCCTTCATATCAGTCAGCCAGTATCTTAAAGGGTATAGCTCATCTCTTGACTACGGTTCTGATCCTGGACCTGGATTTACGTAAGCACACATAATCACCATATGTCAATGTATATTTGCCCATAGGTTCAAGAACCACATTAGTACGTAGGCCCTTCATAAAAGTGCAATAATGACAGTAAAATAGAGTAAATATTCTGAGAACAAACTCAACCTTTCCACTTGTCACTATATACAAGTTTGTGCTGCCATCAGCTAATATTCCCTGCTCAAATATGATGAGGCTCACTGGAACTGTTCCCACTTCTTTTCTATTCTTTTGAGTCCATTGGAATGATGACCCTCAATATGGAAATTGAATGTGGGGAGGAAGCCACAATCACCACAATTGCGATAGCTTATGAGCTTGATTCATGTTTTGTAAAGATCAGCTCCAAGCATTTCCTGATTCTGAGAGACCCCATATTACAGAGTTAAGCCAAATGCGGAAAAAGCCTGTGATGAGCAGAAATCACTATCCCAGATTAGAGAGTACAAATCAATTTACAGAGATTTCAGCCTATGGAAAAGAAGTTGAATGCATGAGCTACCTGAAATCATGGTTTTGCTACTGGAGGGGAGTGAGGGATTTACCAGCTGTTAAGCAGCACTGTCTAATTTATTCAGCATCAAGTCATTGTCTTCCTAGATAATAAAAGCAAACCAGCATCAGTCACACCATCACTAATAATTAATGCCTCTTTCAGAATATGTCCAAACCTTTCAAATACAACAACTGTCTAGATAATATCTGCTTCTTGCAAATCCCATGCACATCCTCAACAAATGCTCCTGCCATTGGCTTCTAACGCAAAGCGATGAAGATTGAACAGCACACAGCATATTCTTACAGCTGGGACACGTCAAAAGCAAGTTTTGAAACAGGGCATAGCACAGAGATGCCTAAAGCATCACTGATAAATACCTTCCTTACGGCTGTGATTTAAAGCCCATGTTTACAGTGTTTGACCTCAACTGCCATTGATAAAGTCACAGGTACCACTGACCTATTTCTGTTTATAGGCAAGATGGAGTTAATGTTGCCTTGGAGGACACTTCGTATATCCTCTGGTATATGAGGTGATGAACACAGACAAGATACAAAAACTAAGTAATCAGCATGGTGAATGTGCCATGCGATTTCACATACACATCATGGGGGAAGGAGTTTGCAAGGGTATATGCGTGGTGTTGCTTGCCAATAGGCACAGATTGTTTAACAGTCACCTCCAGGCAGTAAAACTCGTTGCCAGTTCAAGTGCCATGTAATTTTACAGGATAATTATTAGCCTTACAGAAGTTATTAGAGACCAGCTACTGGGAGGCTTGTGAAGTGTGAATTACCACTATCCATCTGACCAGGAAGGATAGCTAATCCCCTCAAACATTTTATGCTGAGCTGAAGATTATCCCCCTTTTTAGGTATTAAAAAAATCTTATGAAAGGATCAAATTACATGTAATTTCTACGGTTGTGAGAAAGCATTTACAAGATTTATCTTTCATTTTTTCCACCATCCCCCCCCCCCCCTTTTTCGTACTCACCCTTCTTCCAACAATATGTTAGGAAAACACAGTTCTGTCTCAGCCATCTCTGATACTGCCATCTTCTTAGTACACCACAAGCAGTGAAGTAGTGATGTGAATCTCATTATATCTTCATGGAAAATGTTTCTAAAGATGATAGTAAAGCTAACACCATGTGCTAAGGCAGTTAGCACAGCTCTTTCAAGGTCCAACAGTCTCCCCTCCTCCTTCACACCCAAAGTAAAATTTGTTATGCTGAGGATATAGACACTTTTTTCACCCGTTCTTATCAAGCCACTGGTGATGTGTTACTTTCCTCTTCTTCCTATTACTTTCACCCAACATTGTCCCTAATGTTGAGCTTTCAGTACATGTCCCAAAGCCAAATGCCACTACTGAACATTACAAGGCCACATCCTCTGAAGGAAAGTGTGAGCAAGCAAGCTCTTCTGCATCTACCAGGGCCAACTTGCTTAAGGAAAGCATCAAGTGTACATAGTACTGAGAAGATACGGAGGTCAAATGAGGGGGTGGAAGAAATGAAGAAAAGCTGTAGCCCCATTTTTGGAGGGTCTTTTCAGTCTCCATGAAAAGGGAAATTATGTAGTATCACCACAGCGTGCCCTCTTGCATATGGTATTCCTCAACATTGATGTATCAGCCCTGCCATAACATGCAACGGTGTGTTTGCACATCCTTTCACCTTGGGTGTCTAGCACAGTCATCTGTGTTCCAAGCCTCAGCTGATGATGCTGCCACCCGTTAAGCTCCTGCCACCTACCTGCATCCATACAAACTGGTATTAGCTGTGGAGGTGGAGAGGTTTTCTATGAGTTATTACCATTTCCAATCCATAACTGATGAGTGCCTACAGCTAGGGAAAGCAGCCATTTCGAAAGTCTGTTCTTTGTTCATTTGTTACCCATCTTGCACTGCTTCTTCTCCTCCCTTCCACATATCTCTTTTAAAATAGCACAGATCTATTGGCATGCTTTGAAAGGATGTTCCCTTTATTATCTTGCTCTATCTTCTCTTATCCCCAGAGCTTTCTGTCTTTTTCTATCCCTGAGAGAAAAAAATGTACTGTGCTGTGGTCTTCCTTCTCAGGGAACTGTTGCATGTTACTGCACACAGGCTTGCATTCCTCATACTGTTGGTTTCCTCTCTGCCGACCTTCATTTTTTACACAAGATCAGGAAATATCTTCTTCAAGGGCCACAGAAAGGCAAAAATATGCTATTTCTATTACACCAAAGGGGGTAAATCTATGTGACAGGTTGCAGAAAATGAAACTACTCATATTACCATCACAGAGCATCCTGTTTTACACAGCCACCACTAATAGAGTCCTCCCAGAACTGCAAGGCAATCAGGAATCCAGCAAACCCTCAGTCATTTCTCTAATATCTCATGTGGATTTTTATTTTTTTTTAATCTTACTTTGATTTGGACTTTGCTGAATGTGGCAGTAGATTAGATGTGAATTTTTTATTTCTTAACACTTTCTCACTTTTTGCCTAAGCACGCTTGCATGCTACTTTTGTGCCGGTACCTTAGTTATTTCAGAACCTAAGAGACAGAAACATTTATACCAATGTATTCTCTTTTCAGAGCATCTGCTATCTTTGCTTTATTCCCTAATTTTATCTTAAAGCCTCTAAAACACTGTCTTTTCATCTTTCACACTGAATATCATAAAGAAAAAAGAAGCCTTTTGTTACCTGTTTTTCTTTTTTTATAAAGGTCCTGGTAATATAATTTGCGAAATAAGAATGCTGGGATAGCATCATTTAAGAATGGGTTTTAAAGTTCTCTTTCATACTGATTGGCTTACTTAATATGTTGAACTTCTTAAAGCTTCTACCAGTCAAATACGAAAATTAACAAAAAATTGTAAATTATTGGTATTTGTTTAGATAGAAGAGGAAATAAACTGTTGTGGTCTCTGTATATATAGACTAATAAAGAATCTATGAATGCATCTATAAAGTCAGCTTAATTACAGTCCAGAGGCCATTGCACATCCAAAGCAATATTATTCATTTCATAAAGTAAAGCTGAGATGTCAGAGCTCTTTTCTTTGATTACTTTACTGGATTGTTTTCATTAATCCAGGGCATTGTTGAGTAAATAATTTCTTCCTTTTGTTTTATTGTACCCATTTTGTCCATCTGATTTTTTTTTTTTTTTGCTTGTTCAGTCTCTGAAGTGAAGTTTTGTGTGTTCATACAGCACTTAGTGCACTGCGACTGTGAGTTCAGGTAAAACCTCTAATTTCTAAGTAAATACCACCCAAAGGAAGAATTTGAGCCATCACGTTTAGTTGCACAAAGACTCTCTGGCTGGCTGGTTTGTAAAATGTATGAGGCTTGCCCTGCCTTTAATCTTGGAGGACATAACTATGTGTTTGCATTGGTAGGAAAAAGTCGAAACATAGCTTTATTGCTCTGGCTTTGGGTGAAGGGGTAGAGAAGGTCAGTCTAGACAGGAAAAAAGGGTGAAAACAATTGTTTCACAAGTCTGTGCCTCTGAAGTTACTCTGCCAACATGCTGATGGTCTCCTATTAGACTATTTTACCCTTAAAGTGCCATCTTTAAGGGTAAATCACAACACACCTGCCGCAAAAACATCTTTCAGTTACATAGTTCTGAAGAGCAGTTATGTTCTGCTTGTTAGCATGTAATATTGACCCTAACTTTAAAAATTAACCTTGACCATAGCTCTCTCTCTTCCTAATATTTTTAAGTGAGCAGTCACATCATCACACTCCCTTGCTTCCTCACCCTCTGCCTTTATTTTGCCAGACAAAGAATTCATGCTTATTCATTCAGGTTTGGTCACCCTTAGCACAGTCCATTCTCTAGAAGCCCTTCTCCACACCCTTTCCACCTGGAGTATTCCTGCTTAAAAGTGAAGTCTTGAGAGAGGTTGCAGAGTGTGTGGTTTTCCTCATGGTACAACAGTCTGTCCTGTTTACAGTGCAGCAGCAGAGATGTTCTTCATATAGGAAGCTATTCACCTGGCTTAAGAGCTCTTTTTTGATTATTCTGTAATAAAGTTTCTTTTTCCTTACCAGTCCCAGCCATCATTTCTTAAAAATCATGTACACACATTACTATATTTTTTTACAAGAATCAAGTCTTAGGAGCAGCTGTAAACTTGGTAAAATTATCTGATATTCCCTTGATTCCCAGATATTTTATCTGCTGTTTGAATGCATTACATGTTGCAGAGCCCCATGAAACTGTCTACCTCTCTTCCACTCCAAGAAAAAGGTTTAAAATAACCACAGTTGGCACAGCAGTGTCCATTGGGCAATAGTGGAACTAAATTGGTGAGGATGAAGCCAGCATATTATTCTGAATCAGTGGGGTGAGTAGAGGTTTGAGAACATGAAAAAGTAAAATAAAAAATTTTCAAGGTCCTTTTCTTTTGTATGCAGAGGATTCTGATTGGAGGACAGTCCTCATCTGAGGACCTGGAGAGCAGAGTCCCAAGTTCTGCCTTCAGACAAACTGCTTGAGTCAGTTGGCACTTTCTTGAGTAAGAAGGGAGTCTCAGAGTATTTAGGATCTAGGCCTATTAAGTATTCCACTCTGTACACATATTGGCTCATGAAGGTCTTAAGTTTTATTCTCACTAAGTATAAATGACAGTCTGACTCCTTTTGCATGTAGTGCTCAGGAAGAGTAGTTTCAGTGGAATAGAAATATTCCTATATATATTTACTTCAAGGAAATGCAACCATTTTTGCTTCCTCAGTTTCCTTGATTTGATTTCCTGAGATGTAAATGTGCTCTCGAGTCCCTGCCATAGTTTTTTTGTTTCTTTCTTTTTTTTTTTGCCTTTTTCCTTTTTTTTTTGCCTTTTTCCTTTTTTTTCAGTCTTCATTTATTGCTACAGCCCAGGCTCAGGTTCATCAATTTTCAGCCTGGGTGAATTTAAAAAAACCTATTAACTTCCTCCTATTGTGTGTATCTAAATATGATAGTGCCTTTTTATTATGAAAAGCTTTGCCAAGGGGCTGTTAATTTAACCTTGTGTCATCATATCTTTCATGGAAATCCATGATGTGGCAAGGTCTTTACCATCTGCTTCCATCAGGAGGGTTATCTCCTTGTCTAGACATTGTAGTGATAGGCTTTTTAGGGTTGCTGATTGATAGACAAGGCTTTGCAGAGCTTGTTTTTAATCCCCTTCAGATGTGAATGGATGTTTTCTGGCAGTCTGGGATGAAGTTCAGCATTGTATCTTAAACAAATTTTTACTAGAGTTCAAATGGGACAACTTTGGTTAACAGTAAACTCTAACAGGTCTGAGGAATTAGATGGGGGATTAAATAATATCTGAATCACAATCAGATATATATTCTGGTAGATATATGTCAGATATCTGATAGATATATATCAGTTTGATATCAGATATAAAGTATATGATTTTGATAGAAGATATGTTTGTCTTCTTTTGTTTTTTAACACAAATCAAAATTCTTCAAGCATTGCTGCATACACTTTTAATGGTAATGGCTTCCTTCAAGGAAAACTGTTACAAAAAACATAAAAGAGTATAATAGAAAGGGAAAGTGTGCCTATATTCACATGAAACATTCATTATTGATGCTTGAAAATATATAGATTGTAAAAAAAAATATTTAAAAATCTTGCTAGCTTCTCACCATTTGTTTATTTTGTCACAATTCTGCTCTCAGAATATGAGAATAAGGCAAATATACATGCTCCTGCCCCCTGTTGTATTCTGGTTCTTGTTTGAGAGCAGAATGTAGCAATGTTTGGGTCTCAAACACCAGAAAGCAGTGTCTGTTCTGAAAACCTGCCTTCGTGGAAACTTTTAAAACTGCCAGACATTCCTGTGCTGTGAGGTGTATGTCCTCCAGCAGCGCTCCTGGTGTTCCTGCAGTCACCAGCACATGGAATGCAGTCCCCCCACAAGATGGTCAGTACCCGCATGAACAAGTAGTTTCAAAGATTCTGAAAGTGCTTTTACCTGACAGGAGCTTGCTATTGAAATGCTGGTTCTGCAACTGTGACCTTCTCTGGCTGCTCTGAGTACAGCTTTCAACATCTTCCCCTACCTGAACTTCCCCACTTGCGATCCTCCCTGGGCAGACTTCACACTGTTCTCGCCCTGACCCCTACTCTTGCCTCAGCTCCTCTGCTAGCTTGCAAACTGAATGTGGTTACTTTGAATACTACATCTGAGAGGTGATATGCACAACTTCCCTCCAGAAGGACTAGTTCATTGAGGGTTGCTCCTCAGGGAACAAGTATAGAACTGGTTTTGGTTTTATTATTTACCAATACAAAATTGGTACTGTGAATGAATGAATGACTGAATGAATGAATGAAAGAATGCATGAATGAATGAATGAATGAATGAATAAAAATTAGCCATTTGGTAACACTACCGGTACGAAGGACAGAAGGAAAGAAGACTACTTCGACTTGTGCAATGCATTTGACATTCTCCAGCATGACATCCTTGTCTCTAAATTGGAGAGACATCAATTTGATGGACCACTCAGTGGATAAGGAATTAGCTGGATGGTTGCATGCAAAGGGTTGTGATCAATGTGTAATACAGTCAACACACTGGAGGGAAGGGATGTCATCCAGGGGGACAGGGACAGGCTGGAGAAGCGGGCTTATATGAAGCTCAACAATACTTCAGTCTCTGCACAGCAGGAAACCCTGCTGAAGGACAGCTTAATTTGGTGTCTCTTCTGTAATTTGCTTCTTTATAGAGACTGTTACAATGCAATGTACATTTGACACAATAGGCTAGATTAAGTTCACCAACACACCCAACAGAAGCTGCTCACCAGACTTTGAGCTTATCAAGAGTGCTGTGTGTCAGTTTGGCATGCACACATGCCACATAGTTTATAGCCAGGCCTGTAAACCACCTGAGCCTTTTTCAATGCAAGATGGTTCCTCAAGGATAATGTCTTTTGTCCACTGAAAGTCAAACTAGCAAATTACCATTGTTAAACCAAGCATGGGTTCAGGTGCACACTTCTGCACAGAAGAGTGTAATTCAATTCTTCCAACAGAAGTTTTACACCACCGTTCTTGAAATAGCTTTATTGAATATATTCTTCTGAAGCACAGTAAACTGAGCATTGCTATAACTTGTCCTGGCAGCCAACAGTGTCAAGATGCTGTATCTGCAGGTGAAAATACATAGCTGAGGGATTTATGGGATATGCTCTTTGATGTCTGGCTGTCTTGCAGGAAGGAAGAGTGAATGCCCAGCTTTTGCAACACCACAGAAAGCTGATGCTGGAGTGAGCAGCTCTGGGACAGGCTGAGCTATACATTTCCCTTCAGCTGGGATTTAGAAGTAAGAACAATTGAAAGGAAAGGGCTTTTTACTTGTGTTTTGCAGCCAGTCAGAAGAATGCATACTTTCCTGTCTGAGACACTGTATGGATGAGTGTCTGGTTTTCATAACAGTCACTTGTTATTGTTACCTCACAGAGAATAGCAGGCAAGCTAGAAAAAAAAGAGACCAAAACCCAACACAGCCATGTTTATTTAAGAAGTTCTTACTTGACAGATGAAAACCTAAAACTTGTCAGAACAATCTGCTGTGGAAAAAAGTACTTAGCTGTAACTCAGAAATAACACCCAAATTGTTGGTTTGTAATATGATTAGAAATAAAAGAAAGCAAATAGACAGCATGAATACAGGTATCCTTCATACCTGGCCTGTGAAAGAAGAGCTTATATACCTGCTCCTGTGTGGGTTATAGCTCAGATTTCAAAGTGTCTACTGCAACAAGTGTAGGAATCTGTTAAAAACGTAACTGCTCTTAACCAACAGGCATATCATAATTCCTCAGACTGTAAGTTATCAGCTGTTTAAATAGAAAGAGATTGATCATGAGAGGCCTTGTAAATCCCACCCTGCTGTCAATAGTCCATAGTTGTTTGACATACTGAAGAAGAGTTTGTGTTGCCCAAAATGCCGGGGTGCTATGACTTACTGGCTGGGATTGATTGTTTCTGGTAGTACAGATGGCTGACGTTTTGGTCCCAGAAATTTCTCAGTATGATCGAATAAATTCTCAGTTGCCACATCAGGGTATGAGAGTCCTTCTCACTGGGGAGAAGACAGCATGCCCCCCATGTGGACATTCTTATGGGTGCATGCCTGCTGTATTTGTGACCATACACTACACACAGCTCTTCCTTTTCTCTCTTGATGTTTTCAGACTATATACTTCTAAAGCAAGCTTCCAATTATCAGTTAAAACCAGCCAATGCAATCATAATTACCACTGAAATGGCAAGCACAATTGGTTAAATGGTGAAAGGAAGAAGATATTTGGATCCAGCCACTGCTTAACAGGTATTGCTAAAGACTAAGTTCCGACCAGTCCAGCATGGAAGCAGTAGGATGTGAAGAGAAAGCACATAGACTTGCTTCTCTGTCAGATCAGTGTAAAGGTCAGGAACACGTTTACATTACCTTGCATGTAGAAGGGAGAGAGTAAGAGCAGGAGCAGGACCAGGAGTTATTGCAAATTTTACTTGTCATGAGTGCTGAAGCGAGGTGCAGCCTTTAAGCAGCAATGGCAGGTAACTAATGTTAGTAATTTCTGAAGCAAAATGTGCTCACGTATTTTTCCCAAACTGCTCTGTCAATTCAGTTTCAGTAGGTGGGGATCTTTGCCAGGTTCATATAGGGGAGGCAAGTGAAAGCTCTCCATTCCATACACAGAGAATAATTGCCATGATCCCATAAATCAGGACACCTACTTTCCCAAACAGCTTGATCTTTTGCAACCACTCCTATGGCTTAGATTGCCTGCAGTCTTGAGATGGCTACTGAAAAAGCTGATGTCTGCACACACTCCTGAGCTTGACTGTATTGGGCAACAGCTCTCTTGTGAAACTGACTGACACAGGTCACAGCTGCAGGAGGATATACTGTCATCTGGGTAACGGGGGCCATGTTTCTGAGATGCCATCAAGGTTGAGTTTGTTTGACAGAGATATTAGGAGCTATAAAAGGCTTCCTGGACACTCTGAACACATTGCTCTTGTAAAAATAGCTTGCTTTTGTCTTCTTTCTTATGCTTTTTCTCCTTTTTTTTTTTTTTTTAATGAACAGACTTTTGTTATTATTTTTTATCATGTCATATATGCACTTATCTTAGACCAAGTGCAGATTTTTCATTATTTTTAGGTTTGGCTGGTGATTTGGACCCTACTCCAGTTCTTTCAGGTAGATTAGGGGCCATGTAGAGAAAAGTTTCCTTCCCTGTTAAATACTTTGAGGAGGGTTAAAGATTGTGCACATTTTGCTTAAAAATATTATTCACTGACAGCAGAGAATATGCAGGACTAACAAAGGTAAAATCATACATCTTTTCTCTGACCTCAGCCTGCTGCAGACCTTCTCTACTGTGGGGATATTTTCTTACAAATGTACTTATTTTACAGCTGGAATATAGGTTTTCTCCCCCGTACTGAAAATGGAGAAGCTCCTGATAGCTTGGAGTACAGATTCTTTATCTTGGAGCAGATCTTTCCCTGATCACTCACTGGATGTAGAACAGCTCACAAAGCTGAGAGGTCTTGCAAACAGCACCTTCCCGTTACCTCTGTTCACGAGACAGGAATTCTCATGTGATGACAGTTAAATGAGTGAGAAGTTTCATTGAATCACACTAAGAAATTTTCTCCTTGCTGGAGTGAGATAGTGTGCTGTAAAAAGCTGTTTAAAAGTGAACAAGTCTCAGCTGAAAAAAGTGAGAGCTGACACGTTTGGTCCTGCACATTGCATTACTTCATAAACCAGAGAGATGCTTTCTGAGAAGATTTTTCATGCTCCATTAAAAAAAAATTATCTTTTATATTGCCTATATTCTGTAAGCAGAGACTGCTTAACTGTAACGGTGGATGGGATTCATAAGGAAAGCTACACTTCTAAAGACAGAAACAAAAAAGGCTTCGTACATTTAAAGGATTACGTTTCAGACTGTGGAAGGATAAGAAAATAAGTTTCACTAAGCATTACTAACAACACAGAAAACTACCATCAGAATCTTGAGCCCTGCTAGGGACAACCTTCTAGAGTCACAGGAGTGGGCTGCAGGGCTTCAGGGTTCTCCTGCTGTCCATAAAGCTTGGGCAATGAACTGAGGCGAAACATTCAGACTAATATTTTGCAAACCTATCTTTTTATCCCACTTTG
>JBCJKH010059040.1:50379-62716 GCA_039877255.1 Loriculus beryllinus
ATTCAGACTAATATTTTGCAAACCTATCTTTTTATCCCACTTTGTCATCACCCACAACAACTCATGCCTTACACACTGGAGAGGAGGCATTGTTGTGGGGGAGAATGGGATGCAGTTGCAGAAGTAATTAATTTAAGTTGTAGTGGGAGATTTTGGTTAGTCTTCTGGGAAAATCATACCCGAAGCCTCAAATTCTGTGCTGTAGAAGCCAGTTTTTTACCACAAGAGTGAAAACCAGTCTTTCAAATCTAACAAATCTGAGGCATTTTGTCTGCGTACTTGTAGCCAAAGCTTTTTTTGTTACTGAGGAAAAATAAAAGCTAACAATTAAAAATAAAAGCTGTAACTACAACACATATAATTTTCTTCTTACAAAAAAATGTACATATGTCAGAAGCATACTAGCTGATCCATTATCTTTTACTTCCACTTGTTGCTGACTTGAGCCTGGATGCTGATGCCTTTACTCACAATGAGTCATCTCTTACTTTGTAAGGAAATCTATCATCAACTGAAACAGATTTGCAAGAGTGCAGTACTACGGAGTACTCCTTAGGGGTGTCAGCAGCTGGCCGTGGAAGACGTGTTAATTTTAACTATACTTTTGAAAACAGAGCAATGCTTAGGCATTGCTGCTTTTGATTGTTAAATTGCTATGACAAACTTTGCCAACTGGCCCAGGCACCCACACAACAGAACTACAAATGTTTGCTTCCAGTGCAGAGTGGTTACAGAATAAGCTTTATATGCTTGCATGTACACACACACACAATTCAGCTTTTTGAAGTAGGATCAACTCGAGCAAAAGACGGTCCAAAAGCTTTTACCATTGAGCTGAAAAAAAGGCTTGGGTAACATGGTTCTTCTTGGTGATCTCTACAAAACAGCATACCTGTCTACACAACCATGGCTGTGTGACTCATCTGGGAGTAATAAAGCATCCAGCTACTCTCCTGGTAAACAGGTCACTGGCAAGGGAGCTGGCAAGCTGACGTGAAGGGTGTTCAGCAGCAACCAGCCTTTTGAGAGATCAGGTAGTTGACGGAAAACCTACAAAAAATGAAAGCATTTCCTTATTAACCCATCTCTGGTATTTGCCCTGCAAATGCACTCTCCAGCTAAATTTGCTACCTTGATTCCCCTCCTGAAATCAATGGCATGTACAGTAAATCATAATGATGAGAGGCAGGCCACAGTGAATGGTTCTCTCAGCTCCTCCAGATTCCCATATCTGTGCCAATAAACACAGAGTTGCATCTGTTAGGGTATATCAAATGGTTGCACTTTACTTTCTATACCTTTTTTGCCAACAGAACAGCAGGAAATGTAAATTCAGAGGTATCGGAAATTCAGGAAAACAAATGATCTGCTTCTGAGGAAGAACAAGACCACCAAAGACCAAGAACACCAAATCAGATGCAGAGACTTGTTCTAGGGACTGGAGCCAAATTAAATGTTTATTTTTAAAAAAAAAAAACCAAACACCAAAACCCCAAACATAAGTGTCATTAATATTTGTGTTTGAGGATACAACTGTAATAGATTGTTTTTCTGACTAATTTCCTGGAAGAAAGTGAGCGCTAGGAGTGAAGAGCTATCACTCAGAAGAGGTTTGCTAAACTCATCAGAAACCATTGTTTGCTTCTCTATCTTATTTGTCTATGTCCAGATTTCATGCCTGAGAGTCACAGGATCACAAGATCACACACTTCTTTAGGCTAGATGAGATCTCTGGTGTCTCTAACCCAACTGTCTTCTGAAAGTGGAGTCAGCTGCAGGATCAGAGCAAGCTGCTCAGGGTTTTATGCAGGTGGATCTTGCAAACCTCCAAGGATGGAGCGTGCAAGGTCTTCCTGGACTTCTGCTTGACTGCTTGGCTGTCTTCAAGGAAAAGTAGTTTCTCCTTTCATACAATCTCTTCTTTTAAATTTTGCCCATTGCTTAGTCTTGCAACCACACACTACTGTTGAAAGCATGGTTTCCATTTCCTTGAGTCTTGCTGAGGTAAGGCAAATATACCAGTAAGCATATTCCAATACTAATATGATGGTAACTTTTACTATCAGATTTAGTATGAGCATATTAACAACTTTATGACAGCAGGCTTATTTTCTGGAGGTAAAATGGTATATGTAAAGTAATACAGACATAGAAAAATTGACCAATTCTGACAGAATGCAGGTACACAACCTTTCAAGAGATTAATCGTTTACCAAAAATAGACCAATCCAACTAGAAGTATGTGAAATTGTAATACAAATAATTATTTTCTCAGAGATAAATAAGTACATAGAAAAATCCCAAATATTTGCACTTGAATAGCTACCACCAGAATGGCAAGAGTAGCAGCCTTGGGCTGAGAAATGTGTTTATTAACAAAGACTTTGAACCTTTTGGTGATAAGTATCATTTACCCGTGTTATAGATGAGACAGATAACCAAGAAACAGAACTGTAGGCTCTTGGGAGTCAGAATCAGCTCCTTTTCACTTTGAAGCCCAGTAATAAATTGTTTCTTCATTAACTGTGAAGTTTTACATTAGCTCTTAGTCAGAAGCCCACATGAGAGAGGATCCTGGTTCTGCACAGATTTTGCCCCAAAAACCTGATTCCTGAGCTCCAGTGTCACGAAGTGTTCAGGTTGGCCGGACAGAATCTGATTTGTAAGTTAGAGCAGAATCTGGTAAAGTAACTGGCCCTGCTAATAAGTCTGTACTTGCATTACACATAAGGAATGGTTAGCAGCCAGATTGACTGGCTCCCACAAAATTTTGAGGGGAACAGCTGAACAGTCGTTTGCACAGCTGCAACAGACTTCACTGTTGAGTGATTGAATGAAGAAAGAAAACAAATATATCCACCATGAAACAAGACAATCTGAATCCAAACTACTTTTTCAACCATATACAGAATACCTAATTGTATTAAATTTGAGCTTGCCTAGGAAAAGCAGTGCCCTTCAATTCTACTATGGCGGTCTAACCATAGAAAAAAGGAAAAACACGAGTGTCCTTATAAAGCTGAACCTGTGGGTTTGGATTAAGAAAGTGACGATGTTTTTTTTAGATCAAAAGTTCAGTCTGGTTTCTTTTTCAGATTCCCCATACCTCTGCTCTGCCAAGCTTTGACTGAAGGAGACAGCAGAAATATCAAAATATCTCAGATATTCCTGTTCTTGCAGTATTTCTGGCCTAACCAAACCCAGTGTACTGCTTCCCCTGACCACTGGCTGACTGAGGTTTGTTACTGCAGGATGGTTATTTAAGAGGTGTGACTGTCAGACCCAGCCAAGTGGTGTTTACTTCCTCTGCCCATCCTATTTCACAAAGATTGCTGTCATCTTCCCAGGAGCATGCATGCTCAGAGCAAGGCAGTACTTTATCAACCTCCCTGAACCATACACGAGGTGGCTGTTTTATTGCAACGCTATGCAAAGGGTTTCCTCCCACTGCTTTTTGTACAGCCACACATTATGTAACCCCTAATGTGGGGAAGAGCTGCAGACATGGATCAAAGCTGCTAATAGAATCATGGAATAAATGAGGCTTAATAGGCTAACTACTTCAAATGTGATTAAAGTTACAAGAAACCAATCCTTCTCCTTAACCAGGCCTGGCAGTTCCAGGTTAAAAACTGATTTTGTGAGGTTAGATGCTCTTCTTCCACATTAGTCTAGTTTCTGTATTTTTCCCATGTTCCCACAAGCTGCAATTTGCAAATTTCCCGACAGAAGCTTGCCAAACCATCAAACAGACGAGCTGGCAACTTCAGGGACTGAGCAGCAGTTTTAAGTAGAAGAGAAGGAGTTGGCCAACTACACAGCTCCTCACCCTCCCAGCAAGTTTCTGCTATAGTTTTGTAGGTCCCTGCATTTTTATTCACCTTGTACAAAGTAATTGATCAAGTTTGCCTATCCCCATTGCTTGCAGGCCTGTGTCTTTTATTGATTTAAATTGCAGAAGACAATACATTTAGAGTTTTCCCTTGTAGCAGTTACTACAAGCAATTGCAACTTTCTTCATGTCCATCTTTGAAGGTATTCCACCCATTAAATATAAAAAACAAGTTTGGTTTTTTTTTCATGCTAATTAAGAGTTAGTGTGGTATAAAGTGACCTGAATGTAAGAAAAATAAGCAACAGCAGTGATAGATTTTCAGCACTGCAAAATATGCCATATTTTTGTTACATATTTGCAATCAGCCAGCAGTAAATTTGGGACACAAAACTAGCAACTGATGCTACTTGGACTATGATAAGATTAAATTGCTAAAGAAAGAAAAAAAAAATGACAGCATTTATGAGACATGTCACAAATCATTTTGGGTTTCTAAAGTATCCATCATTTTCTGCATCATTGACCCTAAGACCTTTTGCAATGCACATAGCAGCTGGTAAGGGACAGTTTTCTGAAAAGGAAGAGTTAATAATCAGAAGGGACCTATACAGTGGTCTGTGTAATCGATAACACCACAAAGAAGGTGCACAGGGATTGAGCCTGTCACAATAGGAGAGCTAAGGGACTTCAAATGAAATTAACAGGTGACATGGTTAAAACAAACAAAAGGAAGTACCTTTTTCTTAACCCATTACACTATGGAAATCAACTACCACAGGATGTTGCAGATGCCAAAAACTTGCACAGTTCCAAGAAGTGATTAAACAAGATAATGCGAGAGAAGTTAACCAAAGGCTACCGAGCACAAAGGCGTGGTAGCTCTTGCTGGACAGCCCTGAGCCACAGGCAAGAGAGGAAACATACCAGAAAAGCATCCCTATGCCCTGACCTGTTCTTGTAGCTTTCCTGATACATCTGTTCTCAGCTACCACCAGAGACAGGCTACTGCTCCACAGAGCCCTGACCATTGAAACATGTCATAAACCCAAAATTAGACCTAAAATATTCTGCATCTCCTTTCTGCTCTCCTGGCATACATCCACTGTAGGAAATAGGTGCCCTGCTGTTACTACTGGAGCATAGAATTAGCAAAAAACCACAAGGTGGTATGGGGATTTTTCACCCTATTTATAATTTTTTTTCCCCTCATGTTCCAGGGCAGAATTACCTGGCAAATGCATAATCTGGTGGATTAATCTACATAAAATCTCTAGTCCAACTCCTAGAAGTACCACCTGATGTCCTTATTCAATATAGATTATACGATTTTTCAAGGCCAGGCTGGACAGACCCTTGTGTGACAAGGTTTAGTGGTTTTGTGGGAGGTGTCCCTGCCCATGGCAGGGGGGGTTGGAACTAGATGATTTTGAGGTCCTTTCCTACCCTAACTATTCTATGATTCTATGATTTTGAGGTCTTTGAATGCAGAAGCCAGAAATAGCCCATAAAACTTAAGTTTCATCTGAATACATTTGATTTCTTAAGAAGGTGTTAATCAAAGAACCTCAGAAGCAAGAGCTCATAATCAAGTATTCCAAGGACCGATCAATGTTCATTTATGAATGAATGTATAATGCATATATCTCAGTCATAAGTTCATGGGTTATATGCCTGTAAAGGAATCTGTGAAAACTTAAACAAGAAGCTATCATCCCATCAGCCTTGAAAAGCTGAGACAGCAGAGAAAGGTACTTTACTAATGGAGCTCTGGTTCTATTTTTGCTTTCCACTTAATGATTTTCCTTCTGCCTTTTAGTTATTTCAGCTACTTTGCAATTTAAAAATAACTATAACACAGCATAATAAAATACTTTGTGTTTCTAAAGATCCTTTGAATAAACTGGATCAGAACATTCCTTATAGCCTCTCTCTAGACAGGATTGCTTTGAAAAAAGTTATGCATTTTTTAGCCCTGCTCTGGTTTCACAGAGTCAAGTATCTTTATTTGTGCAGCAAGAATTAGGCAATCATGAATAACTTAATGAAGGACAACATTCATTTTGGACACATATGTATAACTAATACAACATCTTTCTAGCAAACACCGCAGTATCTCCTCCAATAAAAACAACAACAACAAACACAAACAAACAAACAAAAAAACCAAAAACAAACAACCCCCAAAAAACAAACGAGAAAAGCTACTGAAAAAGGGACACATACACAACCTTTTTTTTGAGCAGAAAACCCTTACCTTTCTAAAGCATTAAACACGTCAGTTCTTTAAAATACATCCTGCTGTATAAATCATTGAACAATGGAAGGGCTCTTAAAGAACCAGAAATGCATCAAGATTTATGGCCATGGATGTATATTCTTTCAAGACTACTCCAACCACTTTTTTTTTCTTTCCATTTTCCCTTTTTCTTTGCAGTATCTGATGAACAGGGTTTCTGATTCCTGTCCCTGCAGAGGGCAACAAAGAGCTTTGCTGCTGGTCAAATAATTTGATGTGCACCTTAATGAAATACTATAGCCAATTATACCATTCTCCAACTACCAGGTGCTTGCGAGGTCCCAGCAGCCAGCCCAGAGGTCTGAGCTGACCCACCACCTCTCTGAGCATGGCTGCTTCCTGGCTGTGGGTGCACTTCACCCACCACCTAGCTGGGTAGCTGGGCTCCACATCAAAGGCTTGATTGTTCTGACTTACCCATGTATCTCTCAGGGAAATGTATAAGAGCTGTAGGAAAAGGAATGTAGGCAGGGAAGCTAGATCTGTAATAATTCAAAACATCATATAATGTTTTGAATTTTTTTTCTCTAATGCAGTTGTCGAAGTACTGGGCTTTCAAAAATTTTGAATCAATAAATCAGTTTTTCTTTGGAGGAGCAGAAACATTGACTTAGCAAAAGCGCAGGATAACACAATAAGTAACATGTAGAAACCATTTTCAGGGTCTACACTTCATTTTTTTGGAAGAAGATATTATTAGAAAGCCTGAAATATTGAAGTACATGGCAGTTCAAGCTGCATTCTGCTTCATACAGGATGTTTATTCTTATCTGTATCTCTTCTCCCCTATCTATAGGGCTAACTACCACTTCATCTAAATATCTGTGTATATTTGTGTGCATGCATGTCAGAGTGTGGGAGACCAGTGTTCACTTTTCTAGCGTGGGAGCTTCCAACATGCCATATGCATTATGGCTTGCAGCACAGATCATGCCTGCAGGCTGACAGGTTCCCATCCTGTATCTCTTCATTATCATGAACCCCTGACAGCATAGGGAACCATTCAGACAGCAGGAGGAGCTGCATGAGTCCACATCTCTACTGCATAAATCAGAGCTAGCAGTCACCAGGTAAAGGATTATACTGGCAACTTGGAGAGATACTGAGGAAAATATAGCAGAGGCTTAAATGATGAGTAAAGAAAAGCCTAACAGCATTTTCTGTTGGGTGTGTGAGCTGTGCTGCCTACACATGCCTAGATACCTACACTGCCCAAATGCTTACCAGTCCTCCAAATTTCTACAGGTTTGGTGAATTTTATGTTTGTTTTTCTTGTCAAACTATAGGTAAGGCTAGAGAATTTAACAGTAACACAAGACAGTGCAGGACAGGCCTATACTGCAGTGCCTCGTTACAGAAGGGTAAGCCAAATGCTCCTTGCTAAACAGCTCTCCATCGCATCTGCTATGAAGCCTTGCTCAGACCTTGTAGCTGAGATGGTCTAAGCATAGGTGCAGGAAAGCAGGTTGGATAGAACAATATCTATCAACAGAATTTGGTGGGGAAATCCAGGAAAGCTTTTAGCCACATCAGTCTTTTTCCAGCTTGAGACTGTCTGGGAGAACTCATCCCACATTCACACAGGAAGGAATGGTTTGCTTCCTGCAGGCTTAGCACATCGTGGGTACAACCACTCCCTCAGGTGACTCAGATTTTCACAAGTACAACCTGCACTTTTGAAAGTTCAGGGCCTAAAGCACATTTAGAGAGTTCGGGCCTGAGAAAAATATTCTGGAAACACATACAGAAAAAGTTAGTGTCAGAAGGGGTTTTTTCCATGGGTCTGGCAAGGAAAAACTGGGGGGAAAAAAAGGAGGCGTTCATGTGAAATACTGTTTCAGTATGAACAGCGAAAGAATGTTTAAAGTAATGTTTACAATGATACTGGATTTTTTCCCTAAATGTATCATTTTAATGAACATCTCCTTCCATCCCCTCCTCCTCCACACTTTCCAAGGAAAATATTTGCTTTCCAGAGTAGTAACATTTCCAGAATTGTTATATCTGTAGCAAGGTTCTGGCTGGGAATAGGACTAGGGTAAAGGTCTGGTCCAATAAGGTAGGATAAAATAAGGCAGACATGCTGTAAAATAAGGACTGTAAAACAGAAACTCAAGGCTGGGTTTCTGGCTGGTGCAGACATGGGACCCTGACCAGGTTTGAGGAACAGTGTTTATTCCTGGAAACCCACCATGGGGCTGACAGCTTTTACATGTGTGGATGACCCATCTTGTTTTAATCCTGAAGCTCGCAAGCATCTTTCTGCAAGAACCAGGTCAGACCTAATGGTTCCTTCCATTCCGTACAAAAGGATAAAATAAGTCCCATTTTTAAGGTAAGCCAGAACGTGTCAAAAGCTTGTTGGACCTGGCCAAGGGCAGACAGCACATGGACTCAGGCAGATAGCAATCACATCTATGTAAAGGATGCCCGTGTTCATCTTTGTTTCTGGAAATGAGTTTTCCTGCTGTGTTACGGAGCTACAACTCCACTCACTGGGTGTCTCTTTGAAAGCCTCAAGCACTTGAGTTTTAAATATGTATAAAAGTCACGCCCACACTTGCTTTCTATTTTTAAGATTTAATTTTTCCTTCCTATCTTAGGGATATGCTAACAGGTAGCAAATGCACTCAGCAACACTGGCGTGTAGGGAAGTGTCATATTCAGTATTTAGTACAGCCATTATTATTTGAAAGTAAAGTACCTGTATATGCTCATTTTGTATACTAATATTTTCTAAATTACTAAGTATATTTAGCTAGGTAAATCAGAAGACATTTTTTGTTCTTAAAGAAATTTTTTCATTTCCATAAACACATAATAAAGACAATTTTTTTCGATTTGCCCCAGATCTCGAGGGTTTCCTTTCCTCTAAGAAAAAAAGTGTCCTCTGACATTTCTCTTTTCCTCTAAAAGACCTGTAGGCATTCTGTCTTTTCTCACAGTCACATTTGCATAGCTCAAACTGACCTGTGATAGCTTTCTGTGTGCTCACAGTAAATATAATGTAACTTGCACTCACTACAGTCTCAAAGCACCGGACAAAGGTACTTTAGTTCAGGATAAGATCCCATATCCAGCTTCTTTCTTTGGAGCCAAATTTGTTGGGGGACTACTTCCCTTCTCTAAATAATGAGAAAGCTAATTACAGTTCATAACCGGGTGTGATTCATAAAAGCCTTTTCTAATGTAACTCCCTCTAAGGACCCAGCTGGCTTCAAGAAAGTGGTTTTGGAAATCCAATTAAGAGCATATCTCACCTGTTTTAACAGCGAGGCCCAACCCTGGAAAAAAATATATCTAACTTTATGCTATTTTACACCATTTCGAAATTATTTCTATAGTGTAACAACGGTAGTAATGCTTCTTAGTTTTGTATAGATGATAACCACAGTTGAAAACAGGCAGGAGAGGTTTACACAGAATAAATGTATGGAGTGCAGGAAATAATTAGTAGTGGTGCTCACTGCAGGGGCATTTCACTGTAGTTTCTCTCACATTTCTTCCTCCAGAGTCAAGGTTATACAGCATCCCTCCTTACAGTGCTCAGAAGTCTTTCTTCACTTTGCACCATGCGTTTTTCATGAATATCGACTTCTTGTACCTCCTCATACCTACTGGTCCATGGCCTCATAGTAGTTAGAAAGACTTGACAATAGTAAGTTAAACTCTGCTAGCTCACATGCGTCCTTAGAAATTCACTCTGGGGAGCCATACCTTGATATTGAGCTGAGCAGAATCTCAGTTATACCCCCAAATAACTCAGGGTCAAGGCTAAGAATAACTCCACGATACACACCCAGCTTACAATACTCACAAATGTCACCATTATTTGTGTAGGTACCACATCCACGCTGTGGGTTACTGGCTCACAACACTCACAGCAGCACATCTTAGACTTCACCAGGTCTCTTCTGATCTCTGTTACAGCTCAGGAAATAGTTGGGAGAGGAAAAATCATTTCAATAATTTGTATTGATACAAAGTTAGTTTCTTGGAGGAGGTTTCTACAAATCTTTTGTGATTATTTCGTAGGAATTCTTCCAAACTCAAGTTTCCCGTCAGGAAAATCCACAGAATAAAATTCTTCCTACCTTGTTCACTGTCAGCAAATTTCAGCTGAGCTGTAACCTGACTGTATCCATTAACGATTCAAACAGAGAATTTCATTTCTACATTTATAACTCACAGTTCTCAGTGGAAATACATACATCACACTGTTTTGCTTTTGTTCTTGACTGCACAATATAACAGTGTGACCATTCCAGAGTGAAATCTTCATGTTACACCCAGATATGGATTTCAAAATTTCTTCCCTGTTGTCTTATTACTTTGATCACCGAGAAAGCAAAGGAAACAATCTCATATAATTAACAAACACAGAGTACATATTTAGCTGAAAAAATAAACTTTTAAAATTGGAATATCCCAAATATACTAATTGATGGGTTATACAACAAATACGCAGCTTCCCTAAACTGCTCTGACTGGATGTTTTAAAATACATACCATAAGCAAGACATTCTGACTATTCGATATAGCTGCATTGGTAGAAAGAGGGAGATACAAGTGAGGCCAGGGAAACATGCACATATCTCTCTGTATCCAAGAGCTGGCAACGAAATACAGCTCTAACTCTATCCAAATATCCTTTTGTTAAAGACAGCTAATGTATTTCTACCTGATCCATAGGTTTTTGAGCTCCCACTAAACTAAACGAGCTTTATAGTGCACTCCTGTTCTATGCAAACCAGCTCTGAAGTATTACAGGAGCCATCAGGAATGGCATCCTGATGGGTTTTATGCAAGATTCATTTTGGCAAAAGATTTCTAGCAGCATGCTGCAGGTTTAAATTCCCCTGGATATCTGCCCTGGTCTTCTTGGAGTTGTGCCTACGTGTCTAGCTATATCCAGGTACAGAGAAGAGTGAATTTGCTTTCCCTGGCCCAGAAGGTTTGCACTAGGGAGCAGAGCAGCAGGGAGCTGGCAAACCCTGAGGGAAGTTTCAGAAGCACAGTCCTTTCCAGGGCTAGTCCCACCAGCCTCAGGCACTGAAATATTTTTGGGATGTAGGCTTAATTTTTCTGTTTGTTCATAGGAGAGGTATAAGATGCACAGCTGTTCTTCTGGCCTGCCAATCTGTTCCCATCCCTCACATTGCCTTGCACTGTGTGCAGCCATTTAAACTACGGAAAAAGCAAGTACATCATTAGGATTCAGCCAGATGCTGTTGTTTACCGGCAGTTTACATCGGTATCAATTACCAGACTGGTGAAAGCAGTGGAAAATCAGGCCTTTTGTTGAAATAGGTGGTATGGGTAATGCATGTGAAGTGAAACTGCCTCTGTCTGCTGGCTTGCAGGATGAGCAAGCCCACTTCCTGATTCCACTACTTGGCAGTGAACTTCACATAGCATTGACTGAGATTTATGGACGGTATTTATTTTAATAATGCTGGGTGAAAACAACCCATGATTTCTCAGAAGGATCACATGCATATGAGTGAAAATAAAAATAAACTATTTTTTTTGAGGGTGGGAAGAAAAATATATCTTAGGAAGGGATAAATGTGGAAAATTTGAAAAAAATATAAGAATGAGATGTTGAGGGACATTGGAGTCATCAGCAAAACTAACAGTTTAGATGTCTTGGACCTGAGCACCTCCTCAGCACAGACCCTCATCCTGACTGGCCATGCTGTTATACTTCCAATGAATGTTAAACTCAGAGAAAGGCGCAACTGCCACTATGCTCAAGGAAAATTAATCTTCTCAGGTACTTCAATGTACCACAGCACATTTTAACTTCTATTAGCAAATACAGTCCTGTGCTAATGACAAGCCAGACCTACATCATGAACAGGAGCCACTTATTTTCTAAGGGAGAATAACACTTTTTTTCCCCATTTTCTTCCCCCTCACCTCTAACCCCCTGTGTGCTCTACTCTAATGAAAGGTCAGAGGTTAGGACTTTATTTTCCTCCAGACCATGAATGCTAAATAGCATCAGCACGAACAGTTCAATGACCCCAGTGTGTTCTGAAGCCACTGAAAAATGAAAACAAATGTTAATCTGAGGTCTGACTCAGACTCTCTCTGCTGATCTATACTTATGGAGCACATTAGGGCCACTTACGAAATCAGACTTAGCGGTGATCTCTGACCTTGTTCCATTTTCAGATGGCCTTGCTCCATTTGCTGGCAGC
>JBCJKH010059041.1:0-25370 GCA_039877255.1 Loriculus beryllinus
AAGTGCAGAACAGCTTGTGCATTTCTGTGAGCATGAACACCCTCTTGCTGTATCACATTGTGTTCTGCTGTGCCTGCACACTAGGAAAAATGGTTTCATAAATGTCTGGGCTCGTGTTTTAGAAGGAGAAACTGGCAAATTTTTCTTGTGTCACTGTGATGTTTTATTTGAAAGCTAGTATGTATCAATGGTCAAAATCATATATGCCATTTTCAATGCATTTTGGAAAAATTTGATAAAGGCAATTGCATTTTGTATAAAAGTATCTAGTGGCTCCAAAATGTTGCCAAATACTTTCACTTTCCTGAAGTATCATCTATCTTCTGGCTGCAGGACAAAATTAATGCCAAATAATTTAAAATTTTTGTGTTATTTCAAATTTGGCTGGAAGTAAAGTGCTGCAAACTATTGAGACAAGAAGCATGACCTTTGCTATGAAGCTCCAGGATTCCTCTTGTGCTGCACAAATAAGATCAATAATTTTACACTCATGAAAATTCTGAAGAAACTTTAATCATGGCTGTTTATTCAAACTGAACTCTCCATAAAGTTCATCCATCATTAAAGCTGGACTAAATTAAAAAGGGGCAAAAAAAGCAATCATTTCACCTTATTTGATAGTCTAGCCTTATGATCAATAGAAAACTGCTTTGTCAAAAGAAAAATGCAAAGAAAGCTCCACTGGAAGGCATGAATGAAATGAAATATGCATAAAAATATTTTAGAGGAAAAAAACCATTTGATTTTCATGAGAAAGCACTTGAAACAAATAAAACTTCTTTTTTTTTTTTTTTTTATTATTCTCCAAGCAGTACCAAAGTCACACCAGGGACAAATCCAAGGCCTTATTTCATGTATAATATGAAAAGCATAACCTGCATCTTAAAGGAGGTTCTGCAAAGAGAAGTCAAACAGCTAGGCAATGCTCCAGCAACACACTTACGCATCTGTTACTAAAATGTCCCCATGTAGTGCTTAAAAACGTTCAGGACAACTCAAGGAGGGCAGTGCAAAAACAACTAAAGAAAACAGAGATTGAACTTCAGCATTTTCTTAAGTACTTTGGTAGATTGGGAATTTATACATTCTCCAGCCTCAGGGAGAAAAAGTTTACTTGCTATTGTAAACTAATTTGTTGAAAGTTTCCTTCCTCTAATCTCTTTCTATTTTTAAATCAGAATACCTCCAGGAAAGAGTTTATTTGATAAGACTCCAGCACCTTCTGAGGCGAAGGAAAGAAAAAATTACTGCAGATGTCAGAAGGAGAGCACTAAGTCCAGAAACATGCTGAATGCCTTTCAGACACCCTTTCCACTATCCTCTGGTTGCCATTATGGCCATGTAGATTATAGCTCTGCAATCCCATATCTAGATGTTACGTCAGAGTTTGTCACTCACTTAGAAATAGAGTCTGCTTTAAAACAAGATGAGAAGCGGTCGACCAAGTCTTTTGATCAACAACATCTGCCTAAATCAGTCCAAAAGCGAGGTAGCCCCAAGGACCAATTAAAACCTCTTACACACAATGTTTCCGTGAAAAGAAACAGTTCCATTAACTCTACCAAACCAACAAAAGCCCCAAGAAGAGCAAAAAGGCAAGATGACTATTATGAATACTCAACCCTTCACCCATTGCATGGCCCAAGCCAGAGAGAGTCGGACAGCTTTGCATATTTTTTCCCAGAGGATTACTTTGAAGGGGATCGGATGAAGCTTCCACTGTCATGGCCCACGCCCAATGGCCTAACAGCTGTCAAAGCTCTGGAGATTTGCCATCAAATTCTTGCAAATTCCACCATTGGCTTAGCGTGTGAAGCTCTTCTTGGTAAACATATGGATGAGGCAATTGATTTATGCCTTTTAGATCTGCAGCTCAAAGATGATGTGGCTTCAGTGAGGGCACTGATAGCCCTTCTGGAAAATGAATGCGAAAGAAGAGTACTAGGAAACAGAAACAGTGTGTTTCATGTAGAAAACCAGCAAGAAATCCTCACTGTCCTCTGGTGTCCTGCTTTTTGTAATGGCAACGGACAATGTTCTGAACTGAGCTGTCAGTGCTTTGAAGACCACAGCTCCTATGACTGCAGCATTGCCAAAAGTAAGTAAAAAATTCTGTTTGTTCCTACCCTACCCATCTTTACAAAGCATTAGAATTATTACGTAGAACATCTGCACATAGTTGTTTGCTCTTCAAACAGTGCTACCAGTAAGGTATTTGATGAATTAGTAATCAGGATTGACCTTGAAGAGAAGATCAAAATATCTGGTTTGCTGGTCCTTCACTTTTTCACCAGAGTAAATTTTTAAAAATGGATTTTACAAGCCCCTTAGCAAATTGGTTTTGCAGAAGTGATTTTCTTTACATCTGATCTATCACCGGCATGCTGACAAGCAAGCTTCTGACAAAAAAGAGGGTTCTACTCACCTCGTGGTCAATATTCATGTTAACACTGTATAGATACTTCTTTTCTCTCCTGATCAACAGAGAATTAAAATTTAAAATTAATCTGAAACATCTTACTAGTAAAAAAAAAATAAAAATAATTGAAAGTGACAAAATGAAGATGTAACAATATCAAACTCATAAAATAGCTACATAAAATAGGACGTATTTGAACCTGCAGACCTGATTCTGCAGATTTTTATGTATTACAGTTACAGGCAAGACTATCCCACTAAGTTTGTTTCTTCTTTACAGTTCACCCTCTCAATGGTTAAACCCAAGTCCAGTGCTTGAAACACTGGCTCGCTGTTGTAAATAAACACTTACTGACAGTGCTTGAAACTAAGCATATGCATATATGTTAGCATTAATTTCAAAATGTAAGCCCCGCCTCAGCAAACCATGTAAGCTTATGCTTGAAGTTACAAAAAGGTACTTAAGGCTCAGCAGTCCAGTTGAGTTCCTGCAGCTTAAGAAGTAATTCAGGTAAACTGAAATGACAAGGTATGCTCTCTTAACCCAAAACAAATGTGGGGAAAAGCCTTTTTCTACAATGCTTAGAGCATTATTCTGTATTTAGGACAGGTAGGGTCAGTTGCCACAGCTTAGCTGAGACATTAAAATCTTCATCCAGCCCCAGGAGCTCAGTGACATGTCTGATACCCCAATGCATTTACCAACTGGGATGGGATTACCCACATAATTTGCACTTTGCAATATCTTCAGTGTGTTGATTTAAAGTGGTTTAAATATACCGCAACATTTGTTTCTTGTTTGGGTTTGTTTTTTGGAAGGGGGTAAAGGGAGGTTGTTTTGTTTTTTTTTTTTTAATGGCAGGCTAAAACTTGCAGGATCATTTCTTAAGTGTGGGGAAATTAATTCTCTTTCATGGAGAGAACAACTGACACTAGTGACTGGAAAGCAAGTTGAGCAATTTTGCAGTTAATTGTCCAACATACAAGTCAACGTTTAACTTCATTTCTCTGTGAAATGCTCAGGTTATGGGTTTACTTAGGACAGATTTTTAAATTTTATTTTATTTTGCTATGGTTGAAATCCCTCAGATTGAAGAAAAATAACTTCATTATGACCTTTCAAGTAAAAGCTATTGGCACCTTTTCTTGTCCCTGCGATATCAAATATAAATAAGGACAGAATAAAAAGCACAGCCTGAGATTGCACCAGGAGGTGAGAAGTGAAAACAAACCTGTATCAGGTGTGGCAAAGACACCATAAGCCATTACTACTCCCTGATCTGCCTTCTTTGTTCATCTCTCACTTTTCTACAGCTGAGACAAATGCAATATTTGGTCTTTCCTTGAAATGACTTTTCTTCTGGGAGTCTGGTTTATTCGAGTTCACAGTACGTCAAATGGTTCCCTCTAGTTTTCCAAAGAATCACTGTTATTCCAACATCCCCCAGCAGACTCCTGCTCCCTCCAGTGCCACTCACCTGGAAAACCACCCTGCTACTCCAAAGCTCCCATGGTGTCTCCACTGAGAGCTGCTCCATGGAGACTGAGTTTTTAGCACAAACATCTTAGCCTGGTACCTGGGGAAGCCAGCCTGGTGCTGGACCCGCAAAAGAGCAGCACAGTTGCAATTAGGAAAGTATAAATTTCTCTTAATGTTTATACCGCTCCATTTGCTGGGAGTAAGTCTGTTAGTGCTGTGACAAAACTAACATCAACAGCTTCAGCAGTTTTCCTAACACAAAGCAGAAGGCCCTTTTCCAAAATTCCTATGCAGTTTTCCCAACACTTCAAGGGCAATGTTTGATTTAAAAAGAAAATGGCCCTTCTTCTCTCTATCATACTGTATACAACCCACATCGTCTCAGCTTCTGCTAAGGACTTGCTTTTTTTTTTTTTAACTCACACCTGTAGAATATTTTCTGTGGGTGTAAACTGTAAGTACAAATATTACTTTTTGTTTAAGAAAACCTACAGAACACATTAAGAATAACTTCTTGAGGAGAAGAATGCTTTCTGGATAAGTAAACTGAGCTCAGGAAAGAAAGCATTAAATAAAACTGTAGTAGAAATTGCCACTTTGAACCACCAGTACTTATTATTTTTCTTGAGGAAAAGGTAGTGGCATAACTCTCTGATGCACAGGGTATGTCTTCTGAGGGGTGCGCCTGACCCAGGGAACATTTACTATTCATTTTAATTTTTTTCACCATACTAGGGAGATGAGAGGGCATTAACTTTAATCACTAAAAACCTCTCTGTGAAATACTGATTTTTTTTCTAACTGCAATCTTTCTACCAGCTTGTACAGGGTAAAACCCTGAACATGGAGCACAGTTGAGAGGTACAGACCCCTCTGTCCACAGAAACCTCTGTGCTGTTTTATGCATAGAAATGAGGATCTTAAGGAGGATTTGCTGTTTTCTAAATATCCTGGTAGACAATAAAACTACTTAGGCATTTACTGTGTGTCACACATCCTAAAGAAAATATTTATTCAAAATATTTTACAACCTGTTTTCCATTAAAATGAGGAGTTGAGGGGAGGAAGCACCTCATGAGCAAATAAAATTATTCAAAAATTTTGCCCACAGACTAACAAAAAAAAAAATAGTCTATCAACATTTTTGAGAGATGTTTTGTTAAAGAAGGGATCCTCCTTCATATAAAAACCCAGGGTTTGCTTGGATGGGTTTGGTTTGCATTGTTTGGATTGTTGTTTTTTCTCCCTCAACATGAAGAGACTAAAAATAAAAAGGATCCATGTCCTGACCAAAGTTACCTAAGATATCATGGTATTTACAAATGGGGGCAATGGGAATCAGAAGAGTTGCAAACACTTTCTGTAACATAGGTTCTACAAATGCAAAACATTTCAGAAAATATACCCTTGAATCCATAGATTGCTATCGCTTGACTCTTCCCAAAGCACAGTGCCAGAACAGTCCTTGGCTTCTCCATGTGGTGGGTGAGTGGGAGGCAGTATGAATTTCCCTCAATGTCGGTGGTGACAATTTGAAGATTGTCACCATATAAGTCCCTTTATAGAGAAGGGAAACAACATTGAAAATTAACTTCTAAGCATGTTCACTGGATACTTGCCAATTTACTGAAGACCAGTGATTAATTAGTTAATTATACTGATTTCAGTTCTAAAGATGAGTTTCCCTGAGGGTTATCATCCCTCATACCCTTGTGTCCATGCTCTAGTCAGCTCATCCTTGAGTCATCATTCTTGTGGAGGCTTAAGCAGTTTCAAACAAAGGGATCAGAACAATCCTATCAAGGCCTCCCATGGTTAAATGCAAATGGGATTTTCCTGAGACAAGCTCAGTTTTCTGTCTCTGACTCACACTATGGAATGTAATGTGTATGTATGGAATGTATGGAATGTAACATAATGTATGGAATGTGTTTGAGACAAGCTTAATGTCCAGGCTCTCACACAGAAATAAGGAGATTATGAAAGCATTTGAAGAACAAGTTGACTATAAGCAAAATTGAGGAAAAAAGAATATTCCTGAAAAATTAAAACCAAGGCAATAACTGTCAGGATTAATTTGCAGAACCTTTTCCTGTGTCTTTTGTATAACTGTAGAGAAGCTGAGACAACTCCACACAAGACGTTGATTTCTGCATTAAGTATGAAGAGTGAAAAGTACTGCCACAGTCTAGACAGAATCAATGCGATGAACTGCAATGACCTCCATGTATTACAGACTATTTATGAATTCATTTATGAGCGATCTAGAATATTCTTTTTATATATGCAAAAAAATGGAATCCGTGTATCTATAAAAGTACCCAATCTTGTAATTGCAATGTAAAGCAGATCTATATGCCCAGCCAGAGGTCAGATCCCCTACAAGGAGAACTAAATCTTAGCTATGGCATGCCAATCACTCTGACATTATAATACTCAGAAAAGGTCAGCTAGTTAATTTGGTACAGACAAGCAAAGAAAGTATTAATGTGAGCTCCACCTTTAGCTTTTCTTCATTTTTTTACTTTCATTCACAACATTTTTAAAGATATTTGCTTGTTTTTACATTTCATAGGCAGGATGTTCTACATACCATACTATCATAGAGTCATTTAGGTTGAACCTCCATGGTATTCATGTCATCTCACACCTATTTGCAGGGCAAAGTGCTACAGTATAACGCAATAAATATATGCTTCTTAAATGGCAGTTCAAAAGCCTGGAAGTCCGCAGAACTGAAGTCCTGTTGACATCACCAAAGCCAGGATTTCACACCAGAAAGGCCATTAGAGATGAAGAATCAAGATCAATCTCAGAAATAAAGCTATATTCCAACTAGAACAGCCTAAGCCCCTAACAGCAGCTCAGGCACCCTGACCTGGCTGGCAGCATGTAGGCAATCAGCACTGTGCAAGCACAGGTGGGATAAGCCTTTGGTCTTTTGTACTAATAAGTAGAGGTTCTGCAGAAAGGGAAGAAAAGGAAGAGAAATTAAGAACTGAATTAGGTTTCTACAGGACATATGAAACTGCTGGCTCTTTCACTTTCATTTAAAAAGGACAGAAGAAACAAAAGAATGTATCTTGATATTGGAAAAGCTAACTCTTAAATGCCATTGTTAGGAAAAAGTTTTTTCCAGGAGAAGTTACATGAGTAATAAGTGAAGGAGAAGGCAACTTCTTTGACTGGCTGTATATTTTTCCATTAACTCTAAAACAAATCTCCATCTAATTTTTTCAGGCTGGAATTATAGATACAAATTAAAACTTCCCCAAGATCAAAAAGGCCATCAACATAATTCAAGTATCTTTTCCAAGGTCACCCAACCTCAGCTACACTTGCCAGTACATAATAATAGTTTTGACCAGCACACACGCACAAAAATATGGCCATGCAGTATGTTTAGGGATCAGAATACAACTCAAAACATGTTTGGAATAATTTTAAATCAAAACATGTAGAAAGAAAAAACATGGGAAGTGCGGCTTGCAGACAAGCTTACTCCTCTGCTCTGCCCAGCTCCAATGGGAGCAGTCCAGGTGGCCATAGCTATAATTATCCTCACATGAAAACTGCAATTTGGAGTTTAAAGGCACCTCTGAAATTTGGCAATGCTCCAGAAGCTTAAACTTTCTTAATGTTGCTAAACATTTCATAAACCCTCCCCCCAACACCTGCATAAGGTGCTTAAAATGTCATTACCATCTGTAATTAAATGCAGAATCCAATTACTGCAGATAGCAAATAAGGTTGGTGCTTACTGTTTGTATATATTGACCACGCTGCTTATAAAAAAAAAATATCCTGACTACGAAAGCACACATAAAGGGATGTAATATGCAGATTGTATGAAACTCTAAAGAGCAATTACAAGATAAAAAGTAATGAGGAATAATAAGGACAAATTAGTTTCAAGTGAAGTAATGACACTTGAAGTTTAGATTTCTCTGTGGGAAGTTCTGGGAAAAAAGTAGTCAGCAAAGAAATCAAAGTGAGGAAAAATGATGGTGAGAAGGTGAGAAGTTAATGCTTACCTAACACACAGACATTCCATTTTCATGTCAATAAATTTCAATAGCATTATTAAGAAGTTCTGTGAATCCACCTGCATTTTCAGAGCACTGAACCACAACCACACAGGTCCCTCAGACCCATTTGCAACAGCAGTTACATGAATTACACCCTGTTATTTTTAGAATGATTATCTAGACCCTTCTGAATTTATCATACTGCTTTGGGATGAATCTTGTTCATGCGCTCTAATTAAATAATATTAATTAAAGCACCAACTATCACAGGCTCTCAGGTGGGGTCTTTGTAACAAAAATGTCTCCCACCTATGGAAGAATAAGCTTAGAGCTTTAACCTAACCAGTCACGGAAGTTGAGGATGAAATACATATTCTAGAAATCTCACCATTTATTTTTAATCTTAATTCCTGTTTCCAAAGACAAAAGACATTTAAAGAAAATATTTGAATTGGTTTGAGATTCTCAGGTGGAAGGGAAGAGAGTATTTCAATTCTCTACATCAGATTTTGTATGGCAACATACTCTCTGAAATAAATAAGTTTCTCACACTATTATCAGTTCAGTGTTCTTTGAATTCCAGATCGTGGTTCCATAATGATTATTTAAGGACCGTAAGTCTGTCAAGTAAATGGATACCTTTTGGCACATGCAGTATATATTTTGTGGACATGATACATCACAACAGCACAGGCAGAGCCATCAGGGCATACTTGTGTCAACAGCTCTCCATGCATGAATTAGAATACACTATGTAATAAATGCATACTAGACTTTTCAAACATAAACCAGTTAATTTCTCAAATCACCAGGAAAGAAACATACTACTCACTGCATGTAAAGGATATACCCTCTGTTTCTGTGACTAGTCTGTGACTTTATATCACCATAAGGGCCTCAGAAATAGTTACCTGAAAATGTGGAATTTCTGTCTGATCCTCTCTCTCTGATCATGTTTGCAAATCCGTTTAGACTAGTAAACAAAGAGAAAACACAACCAAGCTTTTCACTAACAGGGGGAAAAGCTTGATATGGTAACAAGGATTCAATACACTCTAACAATTAATTGTATCAATTTTTCAAAACTGGATTCCAAAAGAAGAGACAAACATGCATGTGAGAACAGCAAACATCATACCTACTCCTGGCATTATTCCTTAAAAAGCTTTTTATCTTTTCAAATTGTAAGTAATTGGGCTTAATTTTCCTCTTTATTATAATAATTCCACTGATTTTGGCGGATGTAGCATTAACAAACTCACAGTTACCATTATGTTGATGTAGCTTACATTATCAAGAAAAATGCTCATTTCATTTTCCTTTTTTCATATTAATTATTGCCTTTTCCACTTCACGATGTTGGGGTTTTCTATCTAGCCAACTGAGGAAGGTTTGAAAATTTCCTATGCCTGTGCCCACAACATTCGCTTGAGTAGGTACTTGCTCATTTGACAACTGATGGACTCTAAGTGAGTCAGTGTTATCGTATTGAAGTTTAGAAGCTAACTCAACTGCTATCATATACATTTTTCTCCAGTGATAATACCTGTGAAGCAGGAATACTTGAAGCAGATCTTTACATACTGTTATGAAATAGAACACACTTTAATGCGCTACTTCCATTTCACTGGAACTGCATTCTTTACATAAAGTTAAAGGTATTAACAATATATTCTTATTTCCTTCAAGCTGACATTAAAGAAATGTCACTAAGATAACAGTATTTTGTAAAAGAGGTTCTATATGAATTGAAAATGGACACTTTTCTTTTGAGACCTGTTATTTCCACTTCATAACAAATTTTTCCTTAGCTGACTGGACAACACTGAAAAAAAGGTAGAAAAGAAAAATAAAATAAAAAAAAGGGCAAAAATAATCTACCATACTGTTGCAACACGTGGATGATTTGTGTGTGAAATTGAGCCAGTCTATTTCTTGCACGCCATGAGTACCTGAAAAATACATCTCACATACTCTCCTAGGCCTCACTTCTACAATCTGTACTGGGTATTAGAAATCCTCAAAGCAGAAATCTAGATTCACTCCATGTGAGCTAAGAATCATAGGTCTATAGTTTGGAACTATAGAACCACAGAATCATTTAGGTTGGAATTGACATTTGACATCATCGAGACTAACTGCTAACCTAGCACTGCCAAATCCATCGCTAAACCTTGTCTTTAAGCACATCTACAAGTCTTCAAAGTACCTCCAGGGATGGTGACTCCACCACCTCCCAGGGCAGCCTGTTCCAATGCTTGACAATCCTTCTGGTGATGAAATTTTTCCTAATATCCAATCTAAACCTCCTCTGGCACAACTTGAAGCCCTTTCCTCTTGATTGTTTGTTCCTACTACTTGTTACTTGGGAGAAGACACTGACCCCCACCTCTCTACAACCCCCTTTCAGGTAGTTGCAGAGAGTGATAAGGTCTCCCCTGAGCCTCCTTTACTCCAGGCTAAAATAAAAATCCAGTTCTGTCAGCTGTTCTGGTTCTGGGCCAGCAAATGTGAACAAGCAGCTCCTTACATCTTCCTCTATAACATGAGTGCACCCTGCCACAGGTGCTACCCTGAGGTTCAGTTTTTAATCTATCAGTAAAAGTCAAAGTACATTTTTGACCTATAGGTCACAGAGAGAAAAGGAGGATGTTCTGTCCCAGATTTTGTTATATATGCACTCCTAAACATAAATTATTAATGTTCAAACAGATCATACATTTCACAACCTTGTTCTATGCACTGCCTGATTTCCTACAGATTTCTCTCCTGCCTCTAACTTGCCCCTCCACAGACATCAGACATCCATCCCAGGTCTCCTCAGCCTCTGCTTTCTCTTGATATCTGCACTTTTGCCCTTACTCTCACCTCTGTGGTATTTCCTAGCTCTTTCCTTTGCTTCTGTCTTTCTCTCTAGCCTTCTACTGAACTGCTTTCAGCTGTTTTGCTAAGGTTTTTCAGGCTCTCCAATATTTCCTTCTCATGTCTCCACCTGTCTGGCCCACATGCACATGCCTTGCACAGGCCTGTTAACTATCCATCCAGTAACAAGAGGAGAGATTAACAACACTTGAACCGTGTGTTTCCCTCAGCAAGAGCTTGATCTGTACGAGTGAATACCAGCTACTGACTGTCATGAGACTTTTCTGAAGCTAATGTAATTGATATTTCACCTTTCATTTTTGCTTGAAACTGCCTAATACACAACAAAACTAGAAGGCAGAGGGAAAGACAAACAGAAAACCACACTAAAAACAAATGCCTAAAACTTCTGAGCTCATTATATGCGATACCTCATTTTAAAACAGGAAAAAGAACGACAGTTTTCAAAAGTGATGTACTGCCTATACTGTGGTCTAAGATCTGAACCCCAGAATTCATTTATTTAAAAAGCAGTCATTATAATTACCTTCATTTTTCATCAGACTTCCTTCCTCTCCTTCTTCTTGTACCACCCCTTGTGGAAAGTAAAAATCTGCACAAAAACTCCAGTAGCTCCTCAATGCCACATTGCAGCTGGCCAGAAATAAAGGAATAGAGCATTAAATTAAATATGGCCTTCCTCACAGCTGTGCTGTGCATTCCTCCCTTTAGAGTGCTCCCAGCTGAAGATGGCTTGACAAATCCAGCTGAGGTAACAGTAAAAAGCCCACTCGAACAACAGCTCAGTCCCTTCCTTCTTCCCCACCTTCATCAAACTACAGAAAACACAGGGTGCACTTCTTTTCCATGAATCTTATACCCCTCTTACCAGAAGAATAAATCTCATTTTCATCCTGATTAACCCACAACATAGCAAATCTTGACAGAAGAGATCCAAAGCATATATGGTGATATATTTCTTCCATATTTACATCAATTTAAAGATATTGTACAAAGTGTGGTTCTGGTTTCAGCTGGAGTAGAGTTAATTTTCTTCCTACTAGCTACTACAGTGCTGTGGTTTTGGATTTAGTATGAGAATAACGTTGATAATACACTGATGTTTTTAGTTATTGTTAAATGGTGTTTATACTAAGACAAGGACTTCTCAGCTTGTCATGCCCTGCCAGTGAGTAGGCAAGGGGTGCACAAGAGGCTGGGAGGAGGCACAGCTGGGACAACTCACCCCAACTGACCAAAGGGATATTCCAGACCATAGCGTCATGCTCAGTATAGAAACCGGGAGCAAAGCTGTCTGGGGCCACAGCTTGGGAACTGGCTGGGCACTGGTCAGCAGCTGGCGAGCAATTGCATTGTGCATCACTTTTTTCATATAAACTTTTTTTTAATCATTATTATTACCATTTTTTTTCCTCCCTTTTCTATCCCATTAAACTGTCTGTATCTCAACCCACAATTTCCCCCAGTGTTACACAATTTCCCTCTTCTGACTGGTGTTCCTGCCTGTGGCAGAGGGGTTGGAACTAGATGATCTTTAAGGTCTCTTCATACCCAAGCCATTCTATGATTCTGTGATTCTCTATCCCATCCCACTGGGGGGAGTGAGCAAGCAGCTGCATGGTGCTTAGTTGCCAGCTGCGGTTAAACCATGACAACTGTGTACAGAATGGTTTGAGAAATAAATACAAAACTCTGTGCTGATACTGTAAGCCATTTCAAAAAGCATTGAGCCTGGGTAATCTTGCCCTGGCCCTAACACAGTGGTGCCATGGTAGTGTCAGGATGCTTATAAAGATGTAAGGAAACCTTCAGGGAAGCATGCAGGGCTCATCAGCAAGCAAGCAAGCTGAGAGTGCCTTCCTGGAAGAAGAATGGCTGCAGGAGCATTCTTCTGTTGCCACACTCCTTCCCAGGCAGGCTATGAGATTTCACTTCATCCACAGAAGCCTGAAAATCTGCAATGATAATAAATGTTAATGCAATCTGAGCTACCTCAGGCCTAGTGGGGCTAACTATTAAAATCTCATGAAAAACACAAGCAATTTTTTTATAATTTTTATGCACTAATCACAGAAGAAGGCAATTTATCAAAACCATACACTACATCTGACTAATAGTTTTGTACATTACAGGAATCCGCAAATAACTGATGAATACTGATAAGCTGTAAACCATTTCTCTTCTTGTAAATACTGCAAACCATCCAACAGTGCTGCTAATACTGCTGCAAGAAAATCAATGAAAAAAATAAAGAAATAAAAGCTTAAAGCATTTCAGAAGTATAAAAAAAATCTTTTCACTATTTTTCACATTTGTGTTGCTTTCCTTCCTCTCTCTGGAAAACTGTGAGTCATGCAGCTGTGTGGTTGTGGGTTGCAATCTAGTGGGATCACAGTGTTTAAACTGCATTCATCCTAGTTACAGATCAAATGGCAGAGCCCTGAAGGAACAGCAAAGTACTGTGAAAGTTATCTACTCTGCTCAGAGCATTTTGCCCCTTGAATCAGAGCTGAACCAATGTACCATTAAAACATTAGGCAACACAGAGCTTCTGTTTTAGATAAGCTGCAACTCAGAGAAAACTGATGAGCAGCGTTGCTTCGCCAGAGCAGTGGTGATACAGCACTGAAGAGGAAAAGCTAAGCAGCCCATCCCCACCTTGTAATAGTGAAAACAGCTTGCACTATACCGTGCTAATGCTCCTGCTATTGTGCTATTCAGGAAACAAGCAGCAAATTCTCTGCTTTGTGTTGCTTGTCATCATAGTGGCTTCTCATTGGAACTACAAATATTATCAATAAAAAGATAAAACCATGATCCTGACTGACTGTTGCTATTGAGGCAGGATATTAAAGATCTGACTGTTGCGCTATCCATGTGCCGACACAAATATCTGCCCAATTATATTTTTTCTAAAGATATGAATTCTGTGATGCAATGGACTTGCATTTTTACTCTGAAAAAAAAAACCCCAATATTAAAACAATGAGTCATTTTAGATGTTGAATACCTTAAGTGCAAAAGAACACAAATGAAATTTTACCTGAGAATCATAAAACATTTTAAAAACAGTAATGGTTGAAATTCAACCTTGTACAGGGAGCTGCACTGGCTGTACATCACTTAAGCCCTATTTAAGACTTCAAAATAGGATTTAAGTGAAACTTTGCCAGTGCATGACATTGTGCTGACACTGTGCAGAGCTGAGTGCAACCCATTAATGACTTAACCTTCGCAAGCAAGCATCCCGTTGAGGATCATTATTTTTACTGCATCCATAGCTTTAGGGAGAAAAAAAAAAAAAAGACTGTCTTTTGCACTGCTGTTTGACATTATGACAAGCCTGGTCGCATGGTCATGTTAGATATTTCCATCTCTCATTGTCATGCTTCTCTGTGCTATGGCATGACACCCTGTCCTCTAAGCTGTGCTCCCATCCAGTTACCTGGGTCAGCAGAAGTGTTACCACTGGAGACCTTTTAACACAAAGCTGCAGCTTCAGTTAATTGATTCCATCAGCCGTATAATGCTCACTGATACATCTTGCAGTGCTTGGTGCACAGGGCAATTATTCAGTGGAAGTTTGCTGCTTCCCATTTTGACAACCGCTGTGCTCTTTTCAAGAGAAATTCACAGGCAGGCAAGGAAGACCCCAAGGAAAAGAATGAAACCAAAATAACCAGGTACACCAACACCAAAATCTCCGATCAACTGTAACGGCACAGCATGGAAGTGTTACTCTCTAAAGTCTTATATCTATTTCACCCTTTCAGAGCAAGCTTTGGCAATCACAAGCTTAGAAAATGGCGGCCTCTGCGACATCCATGCCTCCGACTGCACCAGGATTCGGGTGTTTGGCCTTGGCTCCAAAGAGTCACCCAACCTGCACTGCAAGGTCACCAGATTAACTGTAAGCAGGTTCCCAAGGGTTTGTAAAGTACTGATGATACAGTCAAATTTTGACATGTTCATATTAAAACCTTTTACCATGAACTGTGCTAAGTGCCATCATCTCTCATTGCCACAGCAGGGTGCAAATGTCTCCAAAACCCACTGCAAATACATTTGCTTCAAGTGAGGGGAGGTGAAGAGCCTCAGCCCTTTCCAGGGCTGGTTCCTTGGAAATGTACAGCTGTGTGTTTTTGCCAATTTTCTCTGTGGGGTTTTGCTTAACTCTTGCTTGGTTCAGCTGCACTGTAGTCCAGTGAAGCCTGAAATCACAATATTATTGTGTGCATCTGGAATCAGTATGCTTGGTTGTTTCCCTAAACATATTTGAATGCTAAGTTTTGTGGTTAAATATAAGGTTTCCACAACACAGTTACAGAGGCTCTTATCTGCATTTTCTTACTCATAGCTCAATACCAAATCAGAAGTTTTAATGAGTATTATACCCACCTCTTCTGCTAACACTATAATTTTATTATAAACAACTATACACAGGCAATGCTAGGATTGAATTATTTGGTGTTTCAGCATACTTGTGTTTGATTCATCTCATAAATCCACCCCATAAAAGACAGTTAGCCTGGTTCCCATTCAGTGCTAACATGCTAATGAGGCACAGCTGAGATTTGCCTACTATGCAGCTGGTCTAGATAAGTAGCTGACATCATGTTCAAAGATCAACAAGTGGGATGCTGAGCTCCAGGAGCAAACACAAAGTTGCTCCACCATGTTACCCTGTCTCATCCCAGCTGCTCATCCCAAGCACAGACCACAGAACTTCCTAAATCATTAGACTGCCTGCACGCATAGAGGAGCATGGCTTGCTCTTTACTGTGGCTACAATAACAGCATCATCTCTTTGAAATAAACCATCTGGAACTGCTTTATATTATTAATTAGAAATATAAACATATGTTGACAATTTGAATTTCTCTATATGAGCCTTCATTTTCTGCACCTTCCTTCTGTTTTGCTGTAGCATCTCAATGGTGAATGGATATCAAGAGAACAAGAAACCACAATAGCAGATTTTCTCCGCTCTGAGGCTGTTGACTGTGAAATTCCGCTCCTGAACAGTACAGAGCCAGAGGCTGCCCACTTTGTGACTGGTGATGAACCGTTCGCAAGATGGCAAGTGAAAGTAGGAATTTCTTATGTTTCTAAGAAATTATTTAGAAGGAGAAAATCAGTTGTCATGGTAAATTAAAATGCAAAGAACAATTTGCTTCCCTTCAGAAATGAAAATGCCTGTAAAAATACTAATGTTAATGTCATGTAGGGAATAAAAAAAAACAACTCACAAACAACTAAAACGATAGGAGTTAAACACAGGTGTCTTTGTAGGCAATACAGACATGCGAATTAAAATAATTTCATCAGGTGATTACCTGAGATTGATGCAGTCATATTGATCACTTGTCAATCATTAGTATTTAATTTCTGGAAACCCCAGCTGAAACTCCTGATTAGGCAGCAGATATAAGACAGAAGTGACACCCTTGTAGCAAGACTGATGTGTACCCAGTGCAGGAGTAGAGCACTGTCCAGCTCCTGGACAGCAAGTGATGGATGGCACAGCATGAGCAGGGGTGTCTTGGTTTTGGTCTTGAATGACATTGGCATGTGCAGTACCTACTCCTGCCAGGTAATCTGTTGTAGTTTTAGTCTCTTTTGTTCATAAAATGATACCTACTTTCTAAATATTTCTGTGCCTGCTACCCTTGGTATCACTTTGAGCCCAGATAGTTATTTTCTGCAGCTTGGCTGTTTTTTATAAGACAAGTCATTTAAAGGTTCTACAGCTATATTGTCATTGTAGGAAACTGCAGATGTGCTTTGAAAATTCCAGAATGTTAAACATGTAAAACACTCACTTACTGTGGTGCTACTGCCTGTCCTGCGCTCCACAGCTGTCTGTACGCCAGACTGGGACATGTTTTGCCATGTGGCCTAGGGAAACAGAAAGAAGTTTGGCGGTGTTCATTTTCAGTCATTTATTTTAAATAAGTAGGGATTTGTCTTTCAAGAGATTAGTGTGAGATCTCTGTGGGAGCAGAGCCTGACCATCAGCTGCTGGGATGGACCTTGGACCTTCCTTCTGGAGAAGGCGCTGTCAGAGAGGGCAGTCCCTCTGCTCCATGTTCCAATTCTCAAAACAGATACTGAACTCTGCTGACTGTGAGATGAAATACTGAAGGAAAGATTTGAGAGGGCAGCCTTGAGTTTCCTGGCCCAAGGGGACAGCTAACATTTTTGCATGTGCATAAGGCTGTTTCTCCAGTGTAACCAGCATAGCTTCCTTAAAGCTCAGGTGTATTGCAATGCAGTTTGCTCTCAAGTTACTGCCTTTCAGCCTTGAGGAGGTCTGAAAATATTTTTTCTATCTCCCCCTCAAAACAGCTATATAATGTCTCATTCCTTGCACTGAAGTTCAGGAAAACCTCTGCACCTGTAAGCCTTCTTTCCTTTCCCTCTCCTTCAAACCCTGCAGAAAAATAGTTTGATGGCTATGCAGCAAATGTGCAATTAGATCACCTCTGTCCACACGTGAATCCTAATTCTCCTGTGGATCTTTTTGCTGATTGAATTGGGAAGGCAGAGCTCAGTCTTCAATGTCATAGGCAGTAGAAAGAACAAAATGACAGCGCTTTTCAAGATAAAAAATTATTTGAAACTAATTCCCCAGATGTTCAAAAATTCATGTTCTGGAAAAATCCTGTTGAGATTTCCTGCAATGTTGATATTCTAGATGGTGTTAACAGATACTTTAAAAACTGTAGGTTAAATAGTTTGCAGATCAAAAATCAAACCAGTTCTTTCTGGAAATCTCACTTCTCGATATTTTCAGAATCTCTCCCCACTTCCAAATCAAATTGCAGAGGAATCAGCACATAAATTTCTCATAAGCCTTTTTCACGGCCAACACTGGGGGGATAAGGTCTTGACAAGCTTTTCTCAGTGCTCTTTCATTTTATCTGCTCCTGTATTCATGTTTCAGATTTTGCTCATGCCTTCTATGACATGCTGCCAAACCTAGATAAGAAAATACACAGGGCTGCACCAGAGTGTTCAGTATAATTAGTTTAGATATCAAAATACAAATTCCTATATTTGGACAGCAAATGAGATGGGCTGTCCACAGAGTTGCCTGGGCAGTGGTGAAAGAGCTTGGCAGGCACTGATCTAATTTGGGAAGTAGGTCTCTGGCTTATCCTTAAGTCTTTATAATTTCTTGTATTTGTCAAGAAAAGAAAAAATACTTGTTAAAAAGCAGTGAGGCAGAAACTGAATTTGAATTCAGCAAGTTTTTACACCTTTTTTTTTTCATTTATAAACATTCATATGAGTCAAACTATGTAGATTATGAGTGATGCAAATAGCCAAGATTGTTTCATGATGAATGAAATACTTCAGGCAGAAGTGTCAGACGTCCTGATTGTCCTGATTGCTTATCAAGAAGAAGCGGTTCTTTCTCTCCAGATGATACGTATGTTCAAGAATCAAGCTACAACTCTAAGCATGTCTTTGGCTTTTAAGGAACAACTGAATTTGAAGAAAGGTTTGCTCAGTTTGGGTCTCATTGAAGTATTCATTGAAGTATTTGTTCCACTTCACTAAGGTGACTAATGGAAAAGCAATTAAAATACCTATAAAACAACCAATTCTGAAAAGACACCAAAATGGGTGTTTATAATGGAATGTAGAAAAAAATACAGATTAAAAAAAAAAAAAAATCCAATTGGCCAGAGTTACATTTCACTCACAATGCTCACTTTAGTCAATTAGTGCAACTTTCTAGCTTTTTACATTTTTCCCTATCTACCCATTCCTTCATCCATTATTAGTGCACCAGTATTGAGATAACATTGGATGCCTGGTAAAAGACTGAAATGGAAAGAAATGTAAATTGCATTAGGAATAACATATTCTTAATGGAGATCTTGCTGCCAATAAGCACTATCTTTCTGAAGAATAGGTCTTGAGGGGGGTTGCCTATTGCTTATTTTTTCTGTTAAACTGTGGGGTAAGTTCTTTAATTGCTTTAAAGAGTTTTTACCTTTAGTATAACATACAAAGATCTAATATTGCAACTGAATATAATGCCTAGGAAAAAAAGCTATTTATTTTTCTTAAAACTATACCAACAAATTTTACTGAATTTTTAGAGCAATTTAAACTTTTACTCCTTGCACTTTCAGTTATTCTTGTTCAATTTAATAGACATTCTTTCTGTGAACTGAGTTTATTAATTGATAAAAAAACTTTATATTCTTGACCATGTAAAAGTCCCTTGAAAAGTGATGAGCATTTCTCAGCTTTGGGGTAGCAACAGAGATGGAGGAGGGCTTGGGGGTTGCTTTTATGGCAAGAGGACAGGCGAGTACCTGACTGATCCAAAACAAAGGCCTTGTTCAATCTGCTAAACAGTGGCTTTAGTTTGACTATGAGAAACCAAACACCGAAAAAATACTATAAAGAAAGGGCTTTGCTTTCTTGCTGGAGGTCATCAGTGTTTACAGCATGGCTTTTAGCAATGTTTTGGGGTGCTGTTTAACATTCACACCTCTAAAAAGGTGTCACAGGGCTTTCTCAAAAACTGACCCTTTCCACACTGGTCTCACATCTTTTCATTTATATTGTAGAAAAATTAAAATATAAACTCAGTTAACCCTTTCTCCTTGTGTAAGCATTCATATATGAAAATCACCATGCTATATTAAGGCTTTCTAAATCACCTACATGTCCAAGAAACTGTGACTGTGAGCTGGGACAAGAGGTGACTGCTATAATGTACCTTCCTATGGAAATGGAACTGTTGCTCTTTGGTATTATCCACCCTAGCACTTTTTTAAGGTTAGTTTAAAATCACATATAGAATAAAAAAATCCCCTTTTTTATTTTTTTTTATTTTTTTTTTTTACCCCGAGGTATTTACTTACTCGTTTGCCACTGGTACAAAATGGTCCTGAATTTCAGCCAAAAATCTTAATTTCATTTCACAACTCCTTGAAAGATTGTAGCACTTGAGTACATTTTCTACTGGGTGTTGAAAGAAAAAAAGCAGCAGGCAACTCAGAAAAAAACTAACAGCAATGATAAAAGTTAAATGCCAACTGAGCCAAAAGATCTTTTGGTTATTAATGAAGAGTTTCCAGTTTGGAGCACTAAACGATTCGTTAGCTTGCAGGAGAGCCACTCACAAGTGGTTTAATTTATCTTGCTGGCAAGCATCCAGTTCAAGGGGGCAATGGTATATGCTCCAAAACCAGCAGACAGTCTCCATATGGAACATTATTACTTATTTTGTATCATTTAGATCTCTAACAATGGCTTCCACTACAGTAATTCCAGAGTGCTGACCCTGTACGATGCGGTCTGCCAGGCCTGCCAATTCCAACCAACCGGACTTTGTAAATTAAAGGTAATTTAAAGATCATAAAGGTTTAATATAGATTGTTCATCTCTTCCTCAGCCCTCTCCCTCCCTTTGATGTACTGTGTGTAATAACTGCTTTAGAAGAAGAAAATCTATTTCATAGGTCAGCTGCATAGCCTAACTCTTTCCTCTTCTCTCCTTCACATTCTCCTGTGATTTTTCTTTTCCTCATATTTACGTGGGGTATGAATACCTGATACATCACACTTTATGAAGGACCTTTCTCAAGCAGACACTTCCAGAAAGACCTTGGTTGACTATTTATACTTTGCAGTTTTAGTGGAAGTAAATAAGACTGAGAAGTCCCCCACTGAAAGGCAGCTTAACTTTACTTTTGAAGTGACTCTGTTATTTTACCTCTTCCAGCCTGTTTGGTGAGGACACCATAAATGTAAGGTATATAATTTCTATACCTACCTCCTGCCTTAGCAAGAGGTATACTAAGATGCATGTTACACAGTTTTCATCATGTGAAAACACCCTGCTTTCCTACCAAGGCAAGTAATAGGAGGCCACAAGTCTGCATTTTCATAAAATGAAGATTAATCAGGTACACCTTAAGTCATTTGCTCACTATTCTCACTAACACTAATGGGAAAATTAGATTTTCAGACTTGCACTGATTGCAAGAATGTACCAGTTACCAAGATAAAAGGAAAGTTCACATTTTTTCAAATATATCAGTGAATAGAAATTACTTTATAGGCCCATGTTGTGAGTTGACCCTGGCTTGACACCCGGTCCCCACCAAAGCTGTTCTTTCACTGCTCTCCTCAGCTGGACAGGGGAGAGAAAATATGACAAAAGGCTGTGGGTTGAAGTAAGGGCAAGGAGAGATCACTCACCAGTTACTGACATGGGAAAACAGACTGCACTTGGGGAAATTATGGAATTTATAACCAATCAAATTAGAGCAGAATAATAAGAAATAAACATTACATCTTAAGAACACTTTCTCTCCACCCCTTCTTCCTGGACTTTACTCCTGAGTTCTACCTCCTTCCCCCACAGTGGCATAGGTGAATGGGGAACAGGTGATGTGGTCAGTTCATCACACCTTGTTTCTGCTGCTCCTTCATCCTCAGGGGTGGACTCCTCACAGTCCTCTCCCACTTCAGTGTGGGGTCCCTTCCACAGGAGACAGTCCTTCATGGACTTCTCCAACATGAGTTCTTCCCACAGGCTGCAGTTCTTCAGGAACAGACTGCTCCAGCGTGGGTCCCTTCCATGGGTGCAGTGCTTCAGGAACAGGCTGCTCCAGCGTGGGTCCCTTCCATGGGTGCAGTCCTTCAGGAACAGACTGCTCCAGCGTGGGTCCCTTCCATGGGTGCAGTCCTTCAGGAACAGACTGCTCCAGTGTTAGTCCTTTCCATGAGATCACAAGGCCTGCAGCAAGCCTGCTCCAGCTTGGGCTTCTCTGTCCACAGGGTCACAGGTCCTACCAGAAGCCTGCTCCAGAAGGGGCTTCCATGGGATCACAGCCTCCTTTGGGCATCCCCCTGCTCTGGTGTGGGGTCCTCCATGGGCTGCAGTTGGAGATCTGCGCCCTCATGGGCCTGCATGGGCTGGGGAGCACAGCCTTCCTGTACCATGGGCTGTACCATGGGCTGCAGGGGGATAGCTGCTCTGATGCCTGGAACAGCTGCTGCCCTCCTGCACTGACCTTGGTGTCTGCACACCTGTTTCACATCTTCTCCCTTATCTCTGGCTACAGTTGTCTGGTTGTGCAGCAACTTTTTCCTCTTCTTAGATACATTATCCCAGAGGCACTACCACTGTCACAGATCGGCTTGGCCTTGGGCAGTGGCGGTCTGTCTTGGATCCAGCTGGCTCTGTCAGACACAGAGGAATCTTCCAGCAGCTTCTCACAGAAGCCAGCCATTAGGCTCCCAGCTACCAAAACCTTGCCATCCAAACCCAATACAGTTACCATAGTTTGTATGAATGTAGCAGTCTGCATCTTTTTATACTGTGAAGTTGTGCCCTTCTTATTTGATATCAGCATGTTTGTCCTTCAGAGCTGCATCCAGTAGCTCTCAGCCTCCAATTTTTTTATCACTTCCCAAAATATATTTTGTTACATTGTGTAAACCTGAAAAGTACTAATTTTGTCTGTTCACTAGAAGACAGTTCAAATTAAGCCTTGTAATAGCGTGGTCCATTCTCAGTTCAATTCTAAACCAGTTTATAAAGGTGCATGTGTCTTTATCTCATAGTATATTTTTCATTAAGGCTTTCAACTTTGCTTACATTCCAAATGTTTAAATCATCATAGTTATACTGATGTATATTAGATATATAACTTACCTATTATATGCAATATGTCTTGTACATTGGAGTTCAGTCTGCAATATTTTAGGAATATGTGCAATTTTTTCTTCATTCCAGGCATGGCATTATATCCATGCTCTTGATAAAGTAAAATCCGTGACAAATCAAGTTGAGTTAAAGAGCTATTCTATTCATATTAAATTACATTTCTGTTTAAGTTGAGCTTCCTGCAGAACTGTGAGGAAATTGCAGTGTTGTTCAGTGCAAATGTCATGCTTGGTTCATAAAATGTTGCTAAGAGGATGAGCTGCAGTCGGTGGTCAGAGATACAAAGCACTGTCCAGTTGTGGTTGGGGATATCTCTGCACTGCCCCGATGTACCTGAGAAGCTGTGCTTGTGTCTCCCAGGAGGGGATTTTGTTGCCTGAGCACAGGTGTCTGTGAGTATTTGAGATGTCCAGTGGTACCCCTTCTGATCTTCAGCTGGGAGGAGAGTGGGAAACTGGCTGCTATTTTAAACCAGGCTTTGTGGCAGTAGGCAGCAGGGAGTGGTTTCTGTAGCTGAGTGGCACTGAGCTCCATCAGGCACATCATGGGTAGGTATTTCCTCAGCTAGAAGAGGTCCCCAAACCATCCAGGTTTCACTGCTGGACACAGCAATAGCAAAAGCTTCAGCTCTGTCGTCAGGTCTGGCTGCATTTTCAGACCTGTACAACAGTCTGCCAGTTGCTTCAGAGCTCTCCTGTGGGATTTTTGAGATTGATATCTTTCCTTCTCTCTCATTTCTCAAATAATATTATGGCTACCAAGGTAAGAGCATATTTCCATCCACATGAGCAGTAGTACCTTCTGAATATGAATTATCATTAAACTGCCATCAGTGAAACAGGGATACTTTGTTTGATAAAATCCTTATTTTATATTATTATGGTAATCCCGAGTCTCGTGCTAGCTAAGGTGTTTCAAATGTCCTCACAGGGTAGCCAGCAGATTAGTGAGAAAAGACTGCAAAATAGTCGGCATTTTGCATTGTGCTGGCACGGCTATTCACTAGAAAACCTATGGTTGCTTAGTTGCCGTGGGAGAGGAAAAATGAGCAGAGAAGATGAGAGTGCAGGCTGTTGCATTGTGAGGGACATCAGGAAAGGGGAAAGTACATGGCAAGTGAGTGGAAAACTGTAAGAAAGTACATGTCCCTGAAGGCACAGAAAGTTGGAGGCCATGTAGGTGGGTCTGTGGGGATCAGAGAGAGGAGGAAATTATGACAGGAATGAGATGTGAGGGGAAGGCTGGAATTAGCTGGGGTGGAACCTGGAACTAGGCTGTGAGTGATGCAGCTGCATATTCGTCTAGTACAGAACAAGTGTAAAATAGCACTTCTGGACACTGAGATTTGGGTAATAAAAAGTGATGGATCCTTTGGTAGCAGGCCTGGGACTTGCGTATTTATGTGTCTGTTTCACTTTGGGCTTGAACTGGAGGTTCAAATCAGAGGTGGTTTGAACACACAAATCATAAGGTGAACATTTATTTTCAGTGTGAAAATAAATAAATTGGAAATCAACTAGAAAATACAAAGGTTCAGAAATGCTCAGAGTTTGAGCCAGCCTTATGGCTGTGAAGAGAGGGGTCTGAGTCATTAAGTTCAGATGCCTGGGGCTTGGCATAGATGCTTTCCTGGATCTTGGCAGGCCAGGATGGTGCAGTGAGAGCATCCGGAAATACAGGGTAGCTTGACAGAAGAAAAGCTGGACACCTTGGTGCATCTTATTTAGATTAGACATTAGGAAGGAATTCTTCACTGTAAGGGTGGTGAGGCACTGGCACAGGTTGCCCAGAGAAGCTGTGGCTGCCCCATTCCTGGAAGTGTTCAGGGCCAGGCTGGACAGGACTTTGAGCAACCTGGTCTAGTGGAAGGTGTCCCAGCCTATGGCTGGGGATTGAAACTAAATAATATTAGGTCCCTTCCAGCTGAAACTACTTGATGATTCTGTGGTTTGAATTTCAATGTTCCCAGAAAATCAGCATTTTATAGCATTACCTAACTACTGTTTGGCTGCCCCTAACCTGCTCATTGAAAAGTTGATCCATTCAAGAGATCTGATGTGGTTTAACGAGAGTGTGGTTCAGTCTTCTCCTTGTTTGTAGCAGAGGACTTGGAAACCCAGCCTAACAGCATCGCGGAGTTCCTAAACCTGATAGTAGTAAGCCACATCATTAATTGTTCAAAACAGTCTGCTGTGTTAACTCAGTCTCAGAATTTTGAGCCCTTTGTGATTTTGAATATTTGGAATTTGCTTTAATCTTATTGTTGAAAAGAAGAGTGCTTCCTCTGGTTAGGAAAGGGCCCCTGCTGTTACAGGAGCTGTATGTACCCCCTGTAATAGAGGACTGTGGAAAGGCCCCGCTCCAGGAATTTACTTTCCTAACAAAGTAAACAGACAAAAGGGAGATGAGGGATACAGAGCAGAAGTACATCAGCTGTAAGGCAGCGCTAAATGTTGTGTTATTCTCAAGGTTTATAGGCAGGTTTATAGGCCACATCCTCTGAGTCTGTCCAGCCTTGTCATCTTCAGCCAGACATATTGGAGGTTATATGCATGTGCGTATTGGTCTGTGCAGGCTCAGTGCCTGAGGGAATGGTGTGTGTTTCTGTGTTTTTGTTTTTAATTAAAGGTGGCATCCCTGCTTTTTGGGTGGGTGAAGAATGTAGATAAAAGGAATCATCTGAGCGGGAAGAAAAAGGAGTAGAGGATGTTGAAGTTTGAGGTGAGGGTGCAAGTATAGCTAAAAGATGAAGCAGGTGAGAAGAAAGGAATGAAACTGGGGCAAAGGGATCACTGTACAGCAGAGACCTTAATCAAAGCCAGGGAAAGTGCTCTGTGTGTGTAGAGGCCTGTGTTTTG
>JBCJKH010059043.1:0-10691 GCA_039877255.1 Loriculus beryllinus
TCCCTGCCCGTGGCAGGGGTTGGAGCTGGAGGAGCTTTAAGGTCCCTTCCAACACAAACCAGGCTGGGATTCTGTGAATTTTCCATGTATATGTCTGCCTGATAAGGAAAATGTGCATTTTCTGCCAAAACCACAAACCAAACACCTCCACATGGATTGCTCCCACACTGCATCTTTAGGGCTGTGGCTGGTTCCTTTCTCTTCCATCTTGAAAACTCCCCAATGACTTCAATTTTCCTTCTCACTATGAGAGGGAATGTTACATTCTCAATGGCCACACCAGCTAGGGTCACTGGTGGTGAAAAGAGGAGGGTGAGGAAGCACAGGGGACAGCCATTCATCTATAGTTCTGTAAGTTTTCCATGGTGTAAATTGCTGAGGATCTGGACCTAGCCCCAAAGAATGCCCCTTCACTTCCATTTCCAGATGAGACGCAAGATTTCCCCCCCAAGAGCAGAGCACAGATGAGTGATGGGAGCACAACCCTGTGGATCTGCTGCCAATGTCTGTGCTTTCAGTTTTAATGGGATAGATAACTCCAGGAGAAGAGCAGAGGATGAGCTAACAGTGTGTGCCAGGAATAACTGCAGCATTGACTGTTGCTGAGCCCCAAAAAGGCTGAAGCTGGAACAGGGGTTAAGAGAAAGGAAGAAATAATCACCTCAGCTCCTTGGCTGATTTCCCAGTCGGTCCTGTAGATTGATGCTCAGTTTTAGAGCATTAAAGGAAGAGGTAGTGGATGTGCCCTCTTCAGATAAAGTCTGTCTTGATAAAGAAGTGAGTAGATAACATTACCCGAGGAGTAAATCTCCTCTTCTTCACATGACCTGCAAAGTGCAGTCTTTTCCTGTCCCTCGGCCAACTGAGTTTCACCAGCCCTTGCCACACATGGCTCATCATTTCCTCTCAGCACCTTAAGCAAAAGGTCTGTAGGCAGAGGAATGTGATCATTCCCTGTGGCAAAACTTTTTACAGCCAATATCTTGCAGGCCTGAGCCAAGATGTCTGGGCATGAGCACCCTTCCAGTGTAGATCTGGTGGTGGGATCAATACATTCTGGCTGTTACTATTTGCTTTTCCAGTAGGAAGATGGAGGCTGCCAAGGACCAATACGTTGGGTAGCTCAGCAGATGAAACAGATGACAGATGTGACAAGGGTAGTGCCATTAAATGCTTTGTATAGGGCCTGCAGAGCTCTGAGCCAAGATCTCAGCACAGCTCAGGTCCACAGGTCACGGTCAGGAAGCGACTGTGTAACAGAGGGCAACATCCAACTCTTGTCTCCCAGTCACCTCTTCTTCCCAAGGAACAGCCACAAAAGGGGGAGAATTGGCCACATTTCAAGTTAAACCCTCACTTTTTAGAAATTCCACCTTAGTTCTAGCCTGACTTTCTGTAATTCTGGCTGTTTCACAGCCCTGGGCACTAACTTAAACATTTTCTGTGTGCGAAGAGCCCTCTACTGTCAGAAATCTCCCTCCCATGCAGATAGCTGCAAACCTCTACCAGTGACTGCCTGATGCCCTCCTGGATAAAGATAACAGGCTAAACCTGTTCAGTGCACTGTTTTAAGGCAATTTGTCAGGAAACACTGCTTTTAGTAAGCATGCTTTGCTGTTGGGGGTGACTCAGGCAAAATTTGAGATGCTGATCATATACAGTCGTTAAAAATCCCATCAAGTGATCTTATGAGGTTCAGGGTCGTTGGTCTCAAAATCTCATCCCAGCTCCATTGAGGGTAATCCCTTTCTTCTTAGGTAGGTTTTCCTTCGGTTAGCACAGATGGACACATTCATTCCTGTTGTGCGATGCTGATTGCCTGAGATGTTAACACTCCAAAACGTCACTGCTCAGTGCCTCATGTTCAGGCTGGTAACCCACCATGGGCAATATCCCAGCTGAGCCTTGGCAGCCTTCTGTACCCATGGGCAGCACCGGAGCCCCATGGACAGCAGTGAGGGGGAGTCTGCTGGGCTGAAAACCCCAGAGTCCATCTCACTGTGCACTGTCTCATGCCCCTCCTTTGTTTTGGATGCAGGGAGCTGTGAAGCTCTCCCCACCCCTCACACAGTGTGCAAACATCATGCAAGGGGAAGGGGGTGATATTGCCATTCTGCTGTTACTGTGTTGTTTGGCAAAGAGGACAACCTTCCTCTTCCTCTTCTTGCTGCCCTCCTTTGCTGCTTGGTCTCTCCCGGTGCTGACAGGCATCACACAGCGAAGGGGACAGGAGGAACTGCCCTGATCTGACCTCCTGACCCAAGAGCAATGTGACAACCAGTCAATGGGCCTGATTAATTAACTCCTCATGAGTTAATGTGAGCACTGGAGTGGTGGAGAGGGGAAGACTTCTGGTGAAAGCAGAGCTCCAGGGCCTCGCAGGCAGGGGAAAGAAATCGATTCCCTGCCTGTCCCATTTAGCACAGTGAAACACAGAGATCCATTGAATAACGGCACTGGATGGCTGGAATGTCACCGTGGATGAAGAGGTGTGTGGGCCTGTGAAGGCTCCTGAAGCAGCTCTCCCCTGTGTGGATGATGAAGCAATGCCCCAAGCATGGTCAGCACTCCCGCACCTCTCTTCATTCATGTTAGAGCTGTAGTTTCTGAAACTTTAGGAGAATGGCACTGCTGCAAACACTGCTTTCTCTGCTGTCTGGGGGAACAGTCTGGAGACCCAGAAGCAGCTCAAGTATCTGAGATGTTCTGGCAAGCAAGATCCATCAGCAATGCAGAGCCCATTGGAAGTGCTTTGGTAGGGAAATATGTCTTCCCTGCTGCCAATTCCCTGATGTGAACAAGCTCTGAGTGGGCAGGACGTCGTGTGTGTGATGCCCATGAATCTGATCTCATGTTACCATTGCCATGTCCTGGGACTTACAGGAGACCTTGCCACCACCCTGCGTCCTCTTCGCATTGCTCAGTTTTCTGCTCCCAGAGCTGAAAGGGAAGATTATATGGGTCTTCACTACCCAAATGTGCTCAATGGGAAACTTGTAGCCATTTTTGGCAGTGCAAGAGGGGCACAAAAGGTGTTAGATCCCCTGAATGCATCCCTGTCTCCTCCTTAGCATGGCCCCCTCTCCACAGCAGACAGCAGCAGGGCATAAAGTAATGGGGACCTCCACAACCTCTAAGCAGATTGCTCTCCCTTGCAGGATGAAAGCACATTTTCCCCTGCTGTCATGGACCTTTCTTTCTTGATTCCAGTATTTTCCTAGCCTTCCTGCCCTTTCTTCTCCAGCTCTCTTCTTGGCTCCCTCCTGCTCCTCCCCAGGAGCCACCCTGCCTGGTTTGACTAAAGTACCTCTTCTGCCATCCTCAGACTCTCATGTTCCACACCAGGGACACAACAGACCTGCTTCCCCTCCCATACCTCTTAGCTTGATTCACAGACCTGGCTTGACCAGAAGAGCTGCTCTCTCATCTTTATTCTCTTCTCTTTCCCTGACTCCAGTGCTGTGCTCTTCTTCTGGGGCATCACCATCATTGCTCAGTCCTATCTTGTATGACTCTGGGCTCATCAATACATTTGATGTATGTGGCTTCATCAAGCCTCTCTGTTTCGGCTGAGCTGTCCAGGTCTGTGCTCTGCAGCTAACATATGGTTAATCAGCTTCCCAGAGCCCCCTTCTGTTCCCAGGAATCAGTGACAAAATGCAACACTATCCTCCCGCTCCCATCACTTTTCTTCCTCCTTCTCCTGCAGAGCCTTCTCGCTGGTCTGCCCTCTGCCAGCTCTCTCTACTCATTGATCCCACAGCATTTTCTTTGGAGGAACATTCTCTTGTGAGGTTCCTCATGGTTCTAATCCTAGTTCCTTCTCTTCTCCCTCTGCGCCTTACTTGCAATCACACACACAGTGGACTCACATACCCAGCTCTAAACAGCTTCTTTTCATCTCGAGCACAAGCTTTATCTCGTGTCTTTAATGTCTCCTAATGGACAACTTGGCATCACTCAAGCTGACTGCCACCTTCAAACTCATCTTAAAACTCTTCTGCCCAGGTAGAATGGACTGCCCCAGGAGGTGCCTGTTTCTCCCACTCCCCATAACAGAGATGAAACAAGACAACTTCTCTTTGTAGGGCTGGGGTTCCTGGAGATGAATCCCAATCCCCATATGCAGAGAGGTAATGTGCCATGACTAATGCACTATAAATTCACAGCCTGGAACCTTGCATGCCAGCTTCCCTGGGCAGGTCTTTGACGAAATCTAGTGTTCTGCGATTGTAACGTCAAGTGCAGGCTTTGGAGTACAGTGTAAGGTCTGAAATGGGTCTGGTGAACACTGCGGCATTTGGGCTAAGAATGTGCATTTACAGACAGCGTTGTTTGATTTAGCATTCACAGCAATAACCTTACAGTAATTCACTTCTGCTGTGAGCTGGTGAATGACTGGTGAATCTGCCAGACCCCTTCAGGCATGGTTTTGTTGTTAACATTCCAAGTATTTAACACTGTGTTCTATGTCTCATGGTGTAAGTTGAATTAACTGTTTTATTTTCACTTGCATAACTTGCACTTCTTAATCAGGATTGTCACAGATACCAACCCAGGCATGTACAGAGAGTCTCTGTGCTTGAATAACCAAACAAATTGAACTGCTTTGTAAATATCAGCATGGTTTTTAAAAGAATAAATGTTTGAATACACAAGTTCTTGTGCAGTCAAACGTCTGTGAACAGGATGAAGCACATTCAGGGCTTTGTCTTATAAATTTATTCAAGAACAAATTTTCCCCTGTTTTATGTAAATCCAGTCTGCCTGACTGCTTGCAGAGAAGATTCGTAAAGGATTCATGAAGATGGGCTCCTCAGAAGTTTCCTTTCAAAATGAATAATTATCCAAGCAAGCCTTTACCCATTATTCACTTAGCTTTCCACACTCCATTGGAAGGCAAGGCACAGGAAAGTCTCCAATGAGCCATCTAAGAGGGCTGGAGATCCTTTGGATTCCTCTCTCCAGGCTGGTAACTCTACAGGAACTCCAACTCTGAGGCACGGAGATGGAATGCTGCTTGTTCAGTGCTTTAAATCTGTTACTCCACCTTCCTCATGTTTTCATTGCATCTCATTTCAACTTCCAGCAAGACAGAATATCTTCATGACACGCTCAGTTACCCTCTACTCACCACCAAAGATCAAGAACCAGTCCAGTGAATAACAAGCAGACACAATGACAATGACTTTGGTGGTGTCCTTTGAGAGAGAGAAGATGCTTCAATCACACATGCATGAGGTAGCCGGGCTGGCCAGCCCTCACTGTGTCCATGTGAGTGTGCTGTGTCCCTGTCACTGTATGCACAGCTGCAGAAGGAGAGGTCACACCAGAGTGAGCAGGTTATGGGGATGTGCCATCCAGGCAGCGCAATAACTGATGTGACAGCCATCAATAAAAACCGTTTCTTTAGCCCTTAAACAACAGGCTGGAAAACATAAAACCAGTTCAGGTTCTGAAGAGACTGGTGTCTCCATGGATTTAATAGGGCTCCAGGCACTCTTTCTTCATTAAAGTGTCTCTAGGGATATATTAAGTGTCCACACAGTGTTTTCTGGTCTCTGACTATTTGCTTTAGGAATAATATTTGAGCAGTTATCTTCATGTCTCATTAGCATCACATTAATACAAGCATAATAAGTGGTTTGTCTGCAGAGTCTGCACACCATAAACAGACACTTGATCGTAGGATCATTTAGGAAAAGACCAAAACCAAGACCTTCTGCTTTAACTGCATCAAATGTGATCTTTTCAACACTTATTTTGCTATGAAACAAAGTGGCTTCCCTGGCTCAGCCCTGCTTAACTGTTCCTCCCAGCTCATCCACAGGGAAAATCCTCCTGGGTCCTGAGAAGGTGGTTCAAGTTCTCCAAGCCAAGCTGGCACTCTGGGGGCACGAGGACCACCGAATATATTGGTTGCTCTATTTCTCCTTGAATAAACATATGACTGAGCCATCTGACATCTATGAGGTGTGTGATGATCCACTTTGAGCATCTTGATGCAGAATTCCCAGGAAGAGTTCAGCTCAGCGTATACATGGTGCATATACAGAATGGCTGGACTCAAGTTTTTTTTTTGCTCTTTAGAAATTGAAGAAAGAACTGTAACTTTGCCCATCTGCTTCCTGATTTTAATCTCCTTCATCTCCATAAGCACATGAAGCATTTGAAAATAAACACAGTAACTTCCTTTCTCTTTCCAGCTTTTGGAGGAAAAGTTGGATTTACTCGTTTTTTTTGGATGTGACTCCCTCTTTGCTCTTGCACCTCTCTACAGGTCTGTGTATGTTTGCATTTGTATGCAGAAATAATGTATTGAGAGAAAATATAGTTCAAGAAATTAACTTTGTAGTTGGTTTTGAAGGGGGCCAAGGCTGTAGCCACACTTCTCCACTGGGGTGGGGACATATACAGCCTGTGACCAGACTCTTTGATCTCTCTCTCACTGCATAACCACAGCAGAGGTAGGAACTGTCATTCCCATCCCACTGTGTATTTTAATGTTTACTGTGCTTTTCCTTACAGTGTCCCACAGAGGCAATTAAAGGGAGCAGAGAACTAAGCAGGGCTCGCAGCACGTCTGCATTTCCATGAGGGCATTCACAGTGATGGTTTCCTGGATGAGGTCTTTGCTGGGTCTGGGCTCATCACTGCCTTTCGTGGAGACTCCTCCATATGTCCTTGGCAAGGCACAGCCTTGTCCCATCCTCCTGGACAGTAGGACCAAGATTAACTACTGCGGCTGTGCCACATCTTCTCTGAGATGCTTTGCGAGCCCCAGAGCTGTGGTTACGTATTTGTGGTTATAGAGAGACCAGTGTTATGGAAAGAGGTTCAATGGACATTTGTGAGTTACTGTGAGGGGCAAGACTGTGGTTTCAGGATAAGGACGGTGTGTAGCCTGCATGCAAGGGCAAGGGGGGTTGAAATACTTAGCACATAGCTCCGTTATGCAGGAAGTTGCTCGTTCTTTCATGGTTGTCTCCAGCAATGGTGTTACTCACTGGGCTCAGGGCGCAAGGCCAGACAGACCTGTTCCTGCCTCAGCCCTGTCCCTTGGTGTCTAGCCCCATCACTGCTCTCCTTCCTGTATCTCAAGCACAGCATTTACTTCAAAAAGAGCCTCGAGAGGCTGATGCACAACAGCCACACCAACATGCACAGGTCCCAGGGGTCCCCTGACAGTATCACCCTCTTTCCCCCAGCCATTGTGTGTTGTGCTAGTCCAGCATTTCTTGTTAGTTCCTGAAGAGCCCTATCAGCCACACAAATGAGCCCCAGTATGATGAGCCCCAATACTGATGAGCCCCTATACACCACTCCCAGTCACTTTTGCTTGAACCTGTGTTAAGTATTCCCATCCACTTCAATTGAGACTGATGGACCTGTAAGTGCAGGTCTGTGAGCAATATGTCACAGGATGCCTGCCATATGTTTCCTATTTCCATCTTGAGGGGCCTTTTCTCACCCACTTAGCACAGCTCTGACTGGACACACAGGTTGCTGCAGCCATCAGCCTCCGTATGGAGGCTGCAGTGTAAGAAGCAGGTCGACAGGCAGGCAAGCCATGTGCTTGGGAGTTGTGTTTCCAGCCAGATGTGGAGCTCTGGAAGGGAGCAGACCTTGCCAAAGTGTCCTACCTTTCCTTTCTCAGCATGTGCAGGGAGAGGGAAGCCAGGCACTGGAGTGTGGGAGCAGGGACGGTTTGTTGGTTCCATGGTCTGTGGATTCTCACTTTTCCTCCACAGGAATCCCCCCTCAGCTTCTCCAGAATGCTTCATTCCCACAAGAATCTTCCTGCCTCAATCTGAACGTGCTCAGCCCAGTGTTTATTCCAGGGAATAAACTCCAGCTCACTGGAATACCCCAGCTCACTGGGAATACCCCAACTCACTGCTGGGGTAGGATGGCTTGGGTTGAAAGGGACCTTAAAGATTGTCCAGCAGCTGCAGTGAAACCATCATAACAAACAAGGGCTGGTTTTACTCTTCCTTTGTGATAGGTCCAGCTCTAGAAGCCTGGTGGAGAAATATCTCAGGTGAGGGACAGAAGAATTGTCCCCATGGTATGACAGCATCATTCCCCTGATGTAAACTGGTGTGTGCTGGAGATGAGCAACCACCCCAAGGGCACGTGGGAGCATAGAAAGTGAAGATTTCAGCCTGTTGGCAGGGAAATAGAGGTGTCAATGGGCAGTTCTGGGACTGGTAAATTGCGTTTTGAGTCATCATTTTAGTACTCAATCAAAATCTGGGCCAGTCCCATGTCTCAGTGTGTCCACATCGAAGGTCCTGCTGTGTCCAAGGTAAAGCTGCAGCCTGCAATGACAAATCGCAGCTTGGAAAGGGAAACGGGGCAGACACTTGTTCCAGAAGTGTGTGTGCAGCCTGGAGCACCAGTCCAGGCTTCCCTCCTCTGCAGCAGGTTGAAGACAGAGGCCCCATAGCATTAGACCCACCTCACTGCAGAGCTCTTTCACACTTCATTTCACTCAGGCAAGATGTTCTGCTCCTTGAATGCCACCAGATAGTTCATTCCTCGAAAGATGCTAATTACTGCTGATTGGTTTATTAGCTTGCTGCCAAGAATCCATCCTTTTCCTAGGGAAGGCAATGCCAGCCAGATGCTTCTTGATCTGAGACCTGCAGGACTTAACTCCTCACGCTCTGCAGTGCATGAACATTGCTTAAAGCCAGGGCTGCCAAGAGCTCGTCCTCTGCAGGTGGTAATGCCATGGCTTGGAACCTGGTGCTTTTCCTTATTTTTCCAGGCAGCAACACATGACCTCCCCTTGCTCTCTGTACAGTACAAAGCCCCGGTGCCTTTCATCTGATAGTGTGCTGTCGATAACTCTGAATCATGCACATCTTGATACACTGATTAACTTGGTTTCCAGCATGACCCCTGCTCCTTCCACACTTTCCAGGCTGCAGTCTCCCACTGGGGAATTACAACTTGCACTCTTTGTTTCTAGACAGTGATCTTGCATCCAGCTGTATTACACTGCATCGTGTTTGATTGCGTTTGCCGCACCAGGCAAGGCAGATTGATTGTGAGCTATTTACTTCAGCTATTCACTCTTCATTATTCACAGTATGAGATTCATCCCATAAATGAGGGAACTGCCTCGAAATGCTCTTTATTGGTTTTGTTCCCTGATCATGTTCTAAGGCTTTTATAAACAAGAGGAGGGAAATTACAGGTATTTCAAAACAGCCACACAAACCTATCCTGCATCAATTTGCGTTAGTGAAGACATGCTTTCTGGAGCTGATTCCAAAATTAGACTGGAACAAACCCTGTAATCTCCCTTTCTCTATTCTCCCCATTTTCATAGCTGATGACAATTTCTTACTGAAAACAAATACCTGCATCTGGAAACTCTCCAACCACATTAATGCACACTTGGGTACTTGGAAGATTTTTCTGTTTATGAAGAAGAAAACTCACTTTTTCAGTGAGAAGCAGACACAAAGTGCTCTGACCCATGTGGCAATGGCACTGCCCCGTCCTTCTTATCTGCTAAGAGAGTGGGAGCAACCCACTTCCAGCTCCCTCTGTTTCTGTCGTCTCCATTAGCTTCACATTCCTGGCTTGATCTTACAACACAGAGGATTTCCAAATGCTTTTTCATTTAAGAATAAGATCCATCGGGGACTGATTCACATCCAAGAGCAAATATGAGGAGGTATATTCAGCCCTCAGCTGGCCAAGGACTGCAAATGATTGGGCTATTTAAGTAATTTCTAGGAAATGAGCTGGGCGGTTAGTGTTCAATCAGTGGCAGTCACAAGCCCATTACAAGGCTGTCCTGCTTGGATCCAGGCAATGGTGCTGTGAGCTGCACAAACATGAGGAATAGATATTCTCTCTCCCTAGGAGCTTACAGTTAAATTGGCTTAATATTCACTCTGTGAAATTCTATCAGAAAAGCCCTTTCCTTCCCAGAGAATCTGCTTTTCAAAGTGATGTGCCTGAGCAGTTTGGTTTAAATCCCCAGCACACTTAGATGCCTTTGCAGTCATCACCCACTACTGTTCTTCACTTAAATCATGCTGAGCACAACCTAGAAATGCCAGAGCAATGGATTGTAAAGTTGGATTTGCGCATCTGTGGCGCAGAACCCCAGTGGGACTGAAATTGATATAGATAATGAGAATATCTAATTAGCAGAGTTAACACTAATGTGTTTTGGAAAGGACATTACTAAACCTCCTGCAGCAGGGCTGAGCCAGATTCTAACTGCTGGAGACGGGAATGGAATTTGCATGGGAGGAGGAACCCTAGAGATGCTCTTCAGGGTTCCTCTGCCAGCAGAAGGGCTCCTGCTGCCAGGCAGCCACCAATGCTCCAGGCTTTCCTGTGGCCTGGCCATCCCCAGGGACACTCTCAGTTTTAGGTGCAAACTGTGTCTGCTGGGATGTTGAGCCCAGCCTTGCACCAGGTATCCCAGAGAGAGAGCATGAGGCCAGCTGGACACCAGTGACGCTACCACAGCCAGTCACAGTGGTGCTGGCCGGCCCACAGTGTTTGAAAGAGAGAGCAGCACATCACTGCTAACTCATGGAACCATAAAGTTGTCGAATTGTTAGGATTGGAAGGAACTTCAATGCTCCTCCAGCTCCAACCCCTGCCACGGGATTGCAGGGACCCCTTCCACTGGAGCAGCTTGCTCCAAGCCCCTGTGT